>LZPO01017707.1:29751-42293 GCA_001675575.1 Neotoma lepida | reverse complement strand
TGTGTGTGTGTGTGTGTATGTGTGTGTGTGTGTGTCTGTCTGTCTGTCTCAGATCAAGATGCGAGCTTTCTCAGCTCTTCTTGGCTTCATCATCATAGATGCTAACCTCCTCTGTCTGAAATGATAAAATTGAACATTTTCTTCCATACAGTTGTTGGTCACGATGTTTTTTCACAGCAGCAGAAACGTAACTAAGACAGTAACCCTGAGGAGGGATCTTGTGAATTCTAGAGGCTCCACCAGGTTTCTGAGCCTTGTAAGTTGTATGTATTTCCTGAGCTTTCTGAGTTTTGTCTACTTTTTCCCTGAGTGTTATACGCTTCTTCNTTAGACAATGTTTCANTGCAGAAGAACCAGCTATACAGCATTCCATCCTTTGGTATGGCTCTTAAATTCTTTCAGGTTCTTCTCTGATGAGCCCTGAATCTTGTGGGGGGGAGTGATAAAAAATCTAATTATTTCTTTTTCCATCTGTGGCTGAGAATGGACAACTACATCACAAAAACTGTCACTCAGTCTCAGGAAGTTGACTGGGTATGAGTCTCTGCAGCATATCACTCATTGCAAAAAAAAAAAAAGTTTCCTTGCATAGCCAATCCTGATAGTGCCAGTAATCTATGGCCGTAAACACTAATGTTTAGAAGGGAATTTCCCACAAGACATCCCATGCATTTAACAAAATGTGATAACAGTTGCTTTTCCACTGGGACCTATGACATTCTTTGCCTTGGGAATTCTCCCTGGCTTACCAGAAGTGAGTTCTTTCCCATGGAATAGCCTTAAATAAAATCATAGATTAGTTGGTCGTATCCTAATAGTCATACTACTGTTGTGCCAATGGGCACATTTTCCCCTGGTATACTGATACCGTAGAATGCTTGGCCCAGGACTGTCTCAGTTGGGGTTTCTATTGCTGTGAGAAAACACCATGACCAAAGAACAAGTTGGGGAGTAAAGCATTTATTCAGCTTACACTCCCACATTGCTGTTCATCACTGAAGGAAGTCAAGGACAGGAACTCAAATAGGCAGGATTCTGGAGGCAGGAGCTGAGGCAGAGGCCATGGAGGGATGCTGCTTACTGGCTTTCTTCCCCTGACTTGCTCATCCTACTTTCTTATAGAACCTAGAACCACCAGCCTAGGGACAGCAGCACCTATAATGGGCTGGACCTTCCCTCATTGATCACTAATTGAGGAAATGCCTTACAGCTGGATCTCATGGAGGCATTTCCTCAGCTGAGGCTCCTTCTTCTCTCATGACTTCACCTTGTGTCAAGTTGACACACAAAACCAGCCAGTGCAATAATTAAGGAAGACTATGGATGCTACTTCTTTCCCAGCAGGCTGCATGATACTTTGTAGTGGTGTGAAAGGCAGCCCTCAGGTAAGGAACTTCTAGCTGAGTCCCAGTTTGATTTCTTCATGTCTAGAAGCTTAAGCATGTAGGTATCTTCAGAAATGGGGTCTTGATATCTAGTTCTGGCATGCAGCCACCCACAGTGGCAATAGCCCTAGGGTTTGTGAGGCTCCAGTGACCTCCCTAGCCAACAACTCATAGGGGGAATCACANCCCTGGCACTAGGATTTTTACCCAACAATCTTGGAGCGCTTGGGAGTGCCCTTTTGNATTCATTTAGGATGTTCTCATGTAAACTCCTTAGCTAGTCTTGACTGTTCTCTCAGATTTGATCTAGATGGCTCTCAATGGATAACACTATGTAAATCTATATAAATAAGGNCTTTTACAGAGAGTGGGCAAGATTTCTGAAGGCTCGCCCATGTCTGCTCGAAGCAAGTACCAACTGGTCTTGGGTGGTATCTTAGTTAGGATTTTATTGCTGGGATGAGACATCATGGCCATGACAACTCTTACAAAAGAAAAACATTTAACTGGGGCTGGATTGCAGTTCAGAGGTTTAATCCATTATTATGATGGTGAGGAGCATGGCCACATTTGGGCAGACATGATGCAAGAGAGGGGCTGAAAATTCTATATCTGAATTCACAGGTAGCAGGAAGAGAGAGAGCGAGAGAGAGAGAGCCAATAGGCCTGTCTTGAGATTCTGAAACCTTGAAGCCCATCCACAGTAACCTACTTCCTCCAACAAGTCCACATCTACTTCAACAAGGCTATACCTCCTAACAGTGCCACTCTCTATGAGTCTATGGGGGTTATTTTCATTCAGACCACCACAGGTGGCTAAGGGGATACTAAAAAAGAAATATTGACAAGGTCCAATATAGCACAAAGTGATCTCATCACTCATATGGGTTGTTTCATCAAAAGAACACTTGGACACCATGGCATGGCTAGGAGAAATCACTCCACCTAGTCCTCCATAACTTGCAATCCATGAGCCATATGGCCTTCTCACATTTGAGTGCAGCCACTGCTCTAGTGCTACTGTGAATCTCCCCAGCCCTGGTAGTCTTTGTTGAGCTTCACTGTATGACTCTGCTTGGCTCAGGCCCAGAGGGGAACAGGGCTACACTCTGGCCTATCGTGTCTGCTGCTAGAGTCCGACAGGTTCTATTAGTCTCTTCTGGCTGTGAGAGGTGTCCTTCAGAAGTTGTCCCCTNCATCTGAGCACCCTTGCACATTGACAATAACCAATAGGGCAGAGCCACTACCCTGATAAGAGTGCAAACCATTTGCATGCACAGTCTCATGGTGCATGTGTTTGCTTTAAAACCTGGAGAGAGAGAGAGACAGAGAGACAGAGAGAGACAGAGAGACAGAGAGAGTGCACATGCTTGTGGAGGTCAAAAGACAACCTGCCAGAGGTGGATTTCTTTCTCCACTATGTGGATTCCAGGATCAAACTCAAGTCATCAGGCTTTGAAGCGAGTGCCTTTACCCATTGAGCCAACTCACCAGCTCAGTGTTTGTAACCTTTTGGAACTATTTTTCAAAAACTGGAGAAAAGGCAGATATACTGGATACACAGGCACACACACACACACACACACACACAGAGAGAGAGAGACATCTAATAGAATTTAATAGAATTTGTTTTCTCCTTACTGGTCCAGTTTCAGCTAAGTGGCAGGAAACTTGATGGGCTCTGTCTCCACAGCATTTAATATTACTTCATGTAACCCATTGGTGTTTGGAATATTTGGTTTCTCAATCTCTGCTCCAGAAGAACATATTGTTTCTCAAATGCCAAATCTGGAAATGAAGTCAATTTTGGCAGATGGGAAAGCGGGAAACAGCCCTTTGCTGTGGAAACAGCTTGACTCTATCATTACCTGCAACCTTGTCACCTGCCTCTTCATTACAAACTCAAACAGATGGCATATTTCAATCTCAATGACTTTATCGGCAATTAAAAAAATATGCAAGAGCTGCCAAAAGTAATACATCAAGTAGTTGTGTTTAAAAACAGGTGTTGGGCCATGTGTCTCAACTTCCAAGAAAGGTAAGCTGAAAGGGGCCTGGTTTTCTCAGTCCTCAACTCAGGCAAAGCTCTTGGGGTGGGATTTTTGGTGATATTTTTAATGAAGTCAATCTTTATTGCTCGTTCTTCTTAGCCATGGTTAAACTTCCTTGTGTGCATTTCCTTTGATAGGTGAAGCCCTTTATGTAGTTGGGCAGTTCTGGAGCTTAGCCTTGGGTTGTCTGTGTTAGCATCCCCAGCATTTGCTATGTCTTCAGGGCCCCCTACNNTTGTGAAATATTAGCTTAAGATATGTTACATTCATTTATGCTATGAAATATTTGTTTAATGATGCAAAGATGTGTTGCATTCTTTTATGTTATTTGTTTAACTGTGAAGCTGTGTTACTTTGTCTGTCTAAAACATNTGATTCATCTAATAAAGAGCTGAATGGCCAATAGTGAGGCAGGAGAAAGAAGTAGATGGAGCTGGCAGGCATGGAAAATAAATAGAAGTAGAGAAGAGGAAGGAGTGAGAAAAATAGAAGGAGAGGAGGATACCAGGGGTCAGCTACTCAGCCATACAACCAGTCATAGAGTAAGAAGGAAAGAAAAGTATATAGAATAGAGAAAGATAGAAGCTCAGAGGCAAAACGTAGATGGGATAATTTAATTTAAGAAAAGCTGGCTAGAAACAAGCCAAGCTAAGGCTGGGCATTCATAAGTAAGAATAAGTCTCCGTGTCTTTATTTGGGAGCTGTGTAGTGGGCCCCCAAAGAGTNAAAAAGCATAACAAAACCAACTACACTCTACTAGATCAGAAACTCTGCATGAGGCACCAGTTGACCTTTAATAAGCCCTCTAGGAAGTCAGGCTTTCTCAGTGAGAACTCTAAGGAAACACTTGACATAACTTCTCTTGTTTAATGCTCACACTAACTCCTTTTTACTGGTGACATTTAGTACAGGGGACCCTCTGTGTCAAGAGCTTCCAAATTTATTGATTCAACCAACTGCAGATTGAAGACATTTAAAGAAAAAATGTATCTATACTAAGCATGGTCAGCCTTTTTCTCCCCTTGTCATGCTGTTGAATGATACGCAGTAACAGTGCTTATCATAGTATCATAATGGTATCAAGTCACCTAGAGATGATGTGCAGTGCATGGGATGATGCAATCACTTTGCCATTCTACATAAGAGACTGGGGCTTCTGCACAAGAGGAGGAGAGTCCTGAAACTATTCCCATGTGGATGCTGGTGGATGAGTGCTATGGGATTCAGCATCAGGACCAAGTGGTCTGACTCTAGGACCCAGAGCTTTAAGGTCTGGGCTATGCAGAGGCTGCTTACATAATCACATATTGGGAAATCACACCTTTTTTTTTTATCTTGGTGTGATTGAACTCCAGATGAGCTGGGAATTGAACCCAGTTCCTCTGGAACATCAGTCAGTGCTCTTAACCACTGAGTAATCTCTCTCCTCTACACCCTATTTTTGTATCAGAAATAAATAACCAGTTTGGAGCAGCAGCCATGTCTTTCACAGAAAAGATAGGAACAAGGAAGTGCTCAGGGACTCTACGGGAGCACATTGGATACTTGATGTCATAGGCAGACCGTGGGCCACCAGGCTTCTCACAGCTTGCATCAGACCCTGTGCTACAGTGGTAGAAGACTCTTGAAATATGGATTAGACCAGTATCAGCCCACTTTTCATCACTATGACACTATGCATTAGACAGCCGACTTAGAAAGAGAGAAGATTTATTTGGGTTCATAGTTTTAGAGTCTTGGATTTGTGGTCAGTTGGCTGAGGTGGTTTGTGTCCCTGGTGAAGCAGCACATCAAATCAGGTGCTTGAGGAGGAAACAGCTCAACATCATAGCAGCTGAGAAGCAAATACTGAGAAGAGATATGGTGATTTGGATGAGAATGTCCCCCATAGGCTCAGATATTTGAATGCTTGGCCCCCAGTTGGTGGTGCTGTTTAAGAGGTTGTGGAACCTGTTCAAAGTTGAGGCTTGATGGAGGAAGTACATCATTACAGGCCGGCTTTGAGGATTTAAAGCTGCACTCCACTTCCAGTTTGCTCTCTGCTTCTTGCTGGCATTTGAAGTTGTGAATGCTCAGCTTCCTGCTCCTGCTTCCATGCCTGCCACTTTCCACCACACTTCCCCACCATATTACACTCAGTCCTCTGGAAGTGTAGGCCCAAATAAACTCTTTCTTCACAGCAACAGAAAGGTAACTAAGACAGAAGTTGGCACCCGAGTGTTGCTATTTCTGTGACGAACTTGACCATGTTGGTCTTTTGAGGATTGCAGAAGATTTAGGAACTTTGGACTAAAAAGATTTCAATGATGTAAAGTTTCAGAGCTTAAAATACCATACTAGTAGTGATATGGAAATATAGGATATAGATATGATAGGATAAAAGGATGGCTTGTTGAACCTATTTTTAAAGAGCAACTTGTTTAAAAGTTTTACATTGGTATAGATTTTAGCTTATTAATACAAATTTAAAGTTAATTTTGTTATACTTGGTGTATATTTCTACTCTTGTTTAAGGTATTATGTTTGTTTAACTCATTTAAATTGTAATGGATAATTAAGAAACACAGATGAATAATTAGTCTTCTATGATAGTCAAACTTATAGCCATGTTAAGTTTTCTAGGCATACATAGATATATTTCAATTAGGTAGGTAATCTCCAAACACTTCAAAGACCTACAGAATATGGCATTTAAAATGTTTTAAAAACTTAGACTTTCTGGACAGTGAGACATGTCTGCTCATGGCAGCACCAATTTACTTCAAAGAGAAAGATGGGCGTTGAAGATATTCCATATTGAGTTTATCTTCTTGACAAAAATAGCTATTTGGGCAAGAAATTGTTATTGCCTAGACTGCTTGAGAAAATGTTATGCTGATTGGACATGCAGGACACAGGACCCATAGGAAGGTGACCACTGAATTTTGCAAGATGAGATTGTCCTTCAGGTTCCTGCTTCACAGAAGAAACTTCCAGACATTCTACAGGACAGAGAGAAGCAACTGAGAGACTCTAGGACTGTAGGCTGAATGGATGCCCCAAGGTTACTAAAGAACTTTGGGTAACTGTCCAGGTAGCCAGCTGTCTCTGTCATTCTAGAACTTTGGAACTTGCTTACAATGCTCTTCCTGTTTACTTAGGTAATATTATATCCTTCTGAGGTCTTTTATGTAGTTGAAGACTAGATAGTTATAATTATGGTTTTCCTTTGTTATGATAAGAGATAAGGTAGAAAGGAAACCTTAGACTCACAAATATAGAATAGATAGGATATCTTCTTTAATTTTGCCAAGTACAAATAGACTAGATATTATAACTATAATTCTTGCTTGATAACTGTCTTGTTATATGTAATTTTACTATGTTAAAGTTAAAACTTTCCTTTTAAATAGAAAGAAAAGGGGGAAATGATGGGTGATGTCGTTCTGTATGCTGTGAATATGTGTTGCTCTGATTGGTTGATAAATAAAGCTGTTTGGCCAATGGTGAGGCAGAATAAGATTAGGGAGGACATTCTAACCAGAGAAAGAGGAAGGAGAAAGACAACAGAGGAGACGCTGCTAGCCACCACCAAGAGAAGCAAGATGTAAAGGTACCAGTAAGCCATGAGCCGTGTGGCAAAGTATAGATTTATAAAAATGGGTTAATTTAACATGTAAGAGCTAGCTAGCAAGAAACCTGAGCCATTAGACCATATAGTTTGAAAATAATATAAGCCTCTGTGTGTTTATTTGGGTCTGAGCAGCTGCAGGCCTAGGCGGGACGGAGAAAACTCACACTACATAGTAGGACCCTGAAAGATAGTCATGCTGAGAGCAATGTGGACTATTGAGGCCTGGTTCAAGANGCCTTAGAGGGAAGCAAGGGATTTACCAATAACTCAGCTAGAAGCCTTTCCTGTGATATTCTGGCAAAGAATCATGGCTCTCTTCTGCCCATGCCTTGAGAACTTTCCTGAGGTTAAAATAAAAAATAAGAGACTAATTTCCTTGGTGAAGGAAATTTCAAGGCAATGAAATATTGAATCTATGGCATGGTTGTTACTAATACTGCTTGTGCAAGTCTGTAATTTAAAAAAAGAGAAAGAGGGAGAGAACAAAAAAATGTACAGTTTGTAGNGAAAAAGCTCACTAGGAAGCTTATGTTATAGCCAAAGTATATGTGGGAAGAGGAGCTATAATAATTAAGTTTAGTGCCAAGATGGAAAGGCCTGTTCCACACTGGAATAAAGGGAAGGGTGACCTCAGGACAAAACTCCACCCAGCTAAGTTTCTAACTTGTGAAAGAGAGTTTAAAGGGTTTTCCACTCCTAGCAAGAAACAGCACCTAGCAAAAGGTGCTGCTGATTGTTTCAAGGAGACCAGGCTCCATCCTAAGCTGGAAGCCAAGATTGGCAGTGTTATACACATCATGCTGATTTTAGAGGCATGAAGAATGCAAGAGTGAAGGGAGGGACCATGTATTCTTCCTCCACAGTTTGAGAGAGCTGCAGCTGAGGCCAGGCAGCATGTGGCAGGGGAGGCCTGAGAGGCCATTTGGTGAAGCTGTGAAACTGAAGCCACCAAGATATTGGAGATGCTAGAACCAAGGGATATATGCTAAGAAGAGCTGTGTAGAAGGAGTGAAACCAGCCCCCTCTCTCTTTCTCTCTCTCTCTCCCTCTCTCTCTCTCTCTGTGTGTGTGTGTGTGTATGTGTGTGTGTGTGAGAGAGAGAGAGACAAAGAGAGACAGAGACAGAGAGACTGGAGTTGCAGTCTGAAAGGCTGGAAGGGTGCAGTCATTAGACATGGACATCAAACATGGAGCTACAGGATTTGGAGTTTGCTCTGCTTATTTTTAGTTTTGCTTTAGTCCAGTATTTCCTCACTATGCTCCCATTCCTTTTGGAATGGTAATATATATTTTATGCCATTGTATGTTGGAAGTACATAATTTGATTTTTTTAAATTTTATATGGGATTACAATGAAAACATTGCCTTGAGTCTCCAAAGAGATTTTGGACTTTGAACTTTCAGACAGTGTTGAGACTGTGAAAGACTATGGGGACTTTTGAAGTTAGACTAAATATATTTTGCATTATGATATGACTGTGAGACTATGGGAGCCAGGGCATGTAATGTGGTGGTTTGAATGAGAACATCCNTGTCTTAGTTAGGTTTTTATTGCTGTGAAGAGACACCATGACCATGGCCACTCTTATAAAAAAATATTTAATTGGGGTGGCTCGCTTACTGTTTCAGAGGTTTAGTCCATTATCATCATCATGACAAGGAACATGACAGTGTGCAGGCAGACATAGCATTGGAGCTTGCAGACAACAGGAAGTTGACTGACTGTCACACTGAAGGAAGCTTGAGCAAAAGAGACCTNAAAGCCCACCCCCACAGTGACACACTTCCTCCAGCAAGGCCACACCTCTGAAGAGTGCCATTNCCTTTGGGGACCATTTTCTTTCAAACCACCATAATCCCTAGTAGTGTCAAATGTTTGAGCACCTGGTCCTTGGCTGGTGGCATTGTCTGGGGAGGCTGTGGAACCTTTAGCAAGTGAATCTTTGCTAGGGGAAGTAAATCACTGGGAACAGACTTTGAGTATTTAAAGCCTCATGCCACTTCCAGTTTTCTCTATGCTTCTTGCATATATTTGAAGATGTGAGCTCTTAGCTTCCTGCTTCTGCCATCGTGCCTGCTCTGTCATGATGGACCCGCATGCCTCTAGAACCATAAGTTNAAATAACTCTTTCTTTCTTAAGGTGTTTTTGTACATGGTATTTTTATCACAGCAGTAGAAAAGTAACTCAGAGGAAGGAACTAGGGTCACTATGGCCCCTTTAAGGATAAACTCCCAATGACCTAACTTCCTCCCACCAGGCCTCATGTCTGAAAATTTCTACTGCCTTCCCCAAAGCAACATGAGTTTGTGACTAATATCTTCATTACATGGACCTACAGCAAGACCTATTGTCTCTCAAAAGTAAAATCTGCTAGCTATAAAAAAGCAACAATAACAAAAATCCCTATGATTTGAAGCTGGATNCATGGGAGACACAGGGTTCACTGCCATCCCATGTCTTTNTTCAGCTTTTGGTGCCTCTCCACTTTCTTTGGTGAAGACCAGATAGAAGATGATGTTGTCCAGCATCATAGAGTCAATGACCATAGGGGTTGTCATGTTGGTGGATGCTGATAGGATTGATGCCTCAGGCATCAATGGCTCCAAGGTCATAGATGAAGTGACCCATCCCAATAACCAACAGAAATCATTCATCAAACCTCTACTTACACGAAACCTAATGACCAAAGAAGCAGCAGTAACATCTCACATTTGTATTAGACTTTCAGATAGAGAAAATGTTCCAGAAATGCATTCTTACTTCCTTCCCATAGTCCCTAATGACATACAGTTGTCCCCTAAGGCCCACAAGCACTGGTTCAAGAATTCCAAATTCTATGAGTGCTCAAGTCCCTCTATGAAATGGCACCATCCTCTTTGCACAGAGCCTGCATGTGTCCCCCATACACCCAAATGACTTAGAATATTGAATGCAATGTAAGTCTGTACAAATNGTGTTATGCAGTATTGTTTAGGGAGCAGTTACAAGACAAATGCTCATAGTCAGTATGGATGGATTTTTTTAATGGTATCTTTTTGGCCTTGCTGGGGACTAAGTTTTGCATGCACTGAGTGAGGTTNCTAGCACTGATATTCTGACCATCCCTATATGTAGGATATTTTNAATCCACATTTGGTTGCCTCTGAGAGGTGGAATCTGCAGATACAGGTGGCCCATTGTCTTGATATCCCCATTTATACATGAGGAACCTTAATCAATATAATGACCTCTTTTGTGATACTCGTGGGAGGCAGAGAAATCAAGACACATCTTTGTTTGTTGAGATGGTGTGGTGGTTTGAAAGAGAATGGCTCCCAAAGGGAGTGATGCCAATAGGAGGTGTGGCCTTGTTGGAGCGGGTATGGCCTTATTGGAGGGAGTGTGTCACTGGGGAAGTGGGCTTTGAGGTCTCATATATGCATCCAGTGTCTCAGACCACTCCCTATTGCCTGTGAAAGATGAAGAACTCTCAGCTACCTTTCCAGCACCATGTCTGCCTGCAAGCTGACATGTCCCACCATGATGATAATGGACTAAACCTCTGAAACTGTAAAGTCACCCCAATTAAATGTTTTCCTTTATAAGAGTTGCTGTGGTCANGGTGTCTCTTCACAGCAATAGAAACCCTAACTAAGACAGATGGGGTCTTGCTATGTAGCCCAGGCAGGCCTTGAAGTCATGATCCTTAGCCTGTAGAGTAATGGGATTACAGTCATGTGCCAGCTTCAGACCTTGGTTTTGACCATTCTACTCTTTTCTCCCTTCTAATGTCTTGGGGAAGCCTCATTTAGGACACCCACTCAGTGTACAATGTGAGCTTCACTATGTGGACAAATGTGCCCCTACAGTTTCAGCTGGTGATGAATCAATCAACTGGCTGGCTATACTTGCTCTAGTTCTGAGAAAGAACCATTAGTTCTTCAAGGTTCTAACAAGCCCGAACTCACCTGGAGGATATTCACACAATATCTATATCCTGCATCTTCCTGTTGCCACCTTTCTTCGGGGGGAGACAGCACATGATTCCCTAAGGTTTATCAGCTTCCAAGTGGAGCCCTGAGAATTTTATCTGTGAATTTCACTATTCAAAGCCAACATTTTCACTCTGGCTCAACTCATCTAGAGGTCTTGTAGCTAAGAAGGGGTTTTTAAGTCCGNGAACCAGGTATGAAGATTCTGCCGCAGGCATGAAGCATATGGTGCCAGTTTAAAAATGGATGTAGCTTGATATTTTAACAAAATCTGAGACAATTAGCACATTTTCAAGATGCTAAAAAAAAATAAGGTCTGCCAATGTTGAGTTTCTCCAGCTAGACCATGTGACATCCCAAGCAGCCTGGCCCAGGGGCTCAGAGGACAGCTAGGCTGACGCTGGAGTCAAACCAGATACTGACACCTCAAACTTCTCCGAGCTGCTTTGTGAAGAAAAAAACCCCACTTTTNCCCCTCCAAAACCACACCTGCGTCACCCTTCTTCCTCTTACCTGGTTTTCTCAGAAACTAATTTTAAACTCACTTTATGCCTCTGTTAGTTTCCTAACATTTTATGCCATAATTCCAGAGAAAAGAAAACCAGACCAAAATACCTACCTAAGACTAATTTTTNAAAATATGGTTTTCTGGTTCTCAGATGGCTGTGAGGCCAGAGTGCCACAGCCAGGACGGAGGCTGTGAATCCACCAAAACACTCAACAGGGGCATCTCTGAGTTCATCGTGATGGCAGCAGACACTGAACTTTTGGAGATCACCCTGCACCTCCCACTGCTGTAAGAAGACAAGAATGTCCCCCATGGATTTGTGCACTCCAAGCAGGCTCTAGGACCAGTCTGTGGGATCTCCAGGCCCGCCATCGCCTGTTGTGTTACCATCAAAGACGGCTCTCAGCTAAAGCAGCAGATTCAGTTCATCCAGCAGCCTGTGGCCTCTGCCCTTTCCTGCCGACTCCCACCATACGTGTGTATCATGTGGTCTGTTAGCACTTAGTGTTTTCAGCCAGTTTCTATTATAAATATTGTAAAAAAAATTGCTTTCCCACTTGTAATGTGAGGAAGGAGACATACACAGCTCTTTGGACATGTGATATGCTATACATAAAGCATTTTCCCATTGTAAGTTTATGAATTGATGCTTTGTGCCCATTTAAACTGTAGTGTCACTGTGGTCAACCTTGAGAGCATTCCTCCTACCCCAGGAAAAATCCATTATGCCTGTTTGCAGTCCCCTGATTTAGTTCTTAACAGTGCTTTCAATTAATTTTAAAAAAGAGGGATTGATATAACCTTAGCAATTCTGACAGCGGGCCTGGTGATCCTAGCCTCTCCCCACCCATTCTGTACATCTGTTCCTATGCCTGGGATACATGGAAGTGAGCTGCTAAAAGCCAGTCTTCACCGAGGTCATAGCAGACCTGTGTCCTGTGCTGTATTCACCATCCAGAACTAGGAAGTCTTGTTGGGCAGGGAGCAAGGCAATGTTACATTATTTTCTCAA
>LZPO01017706.1:30750-55166 GCA_001675575.1 Neotoma lepida | reverse complement strand
GAACCCCTGGTTCAATGTTGCCGACTGATGCCCTTAGTTAACGTGATTTTTCTGTTTCCCTGACACTGAACTAGCTGTTCATTTTGTACTGATGAAGGTAGACCCCAGCAGGTTGTTCCCTCCTTTGTGCTCTCACAAACCTTACGAAGGTTTTATGGCCTCTTCTGCCTGCTACCATGGGAGATCTGAAGATCTTGGGCACCATTTCCAGTTGAGTTTGACATGAGCATTACCAGTCTCTGTTGCAGATGCTTCTGCCATTCAGACACTCACAGATGGATTACCAAGCTAGTCTTGAAAAGCCTAAATAACAGGGCAGTACAGCACTTCTTCCCCCAAATAATCTATGGAGAATAAGTTGGCATCATTTTCTGCCAAGTTTGTNCTACTCAAGAGCCACTTGATCAGCTGACTTCCCAGAAGGAAGGCAGTCTTCTTGAGAGTTTATTGAAGTTTGCAATACAGAAAAGTAGTATTTGTTCTATTGCCTCAAAAATTAAGTTTGGTGTTGATCTGGCACGTATGCCAAATTCTGGATCATAATGAGAGAGTGGAGCAATAGTACTGTATACAGACACACACACACACACATGCACACACCATTTATGGTGTTGGGAATGAAAGTTCTTCTCTATAATAGGATCCCACTCATTCTGTAGACAAAAGAAAAAAAATCAAGTTTAAAGTTTCAAAGTTTGCTGTCTTTGAAGGGGAGCATTTCATCATGAAAACATCTGCAGAAGGACTGACAGAAACAAGGAAAAACCCCACNGTAGGAAAAAGAAGCAAGTAAGACGAGTCTTTGAAAGTAAAGCCTCTTGATGTCTAGCAATGGTCAAACGGTGCAGGTGTAGGGGAAGGGGTATCCAGACAGGCTGTGCTGCGTGCGCAGTCAGAGCAACTCAAGCTCTTTCTTCCATCTTCAGCCTGGCTGGGCAGTGTCAGTGTCCGAGCCTCTGAGAAGAGTGAGCTATAAAGCCCAGTTATATGCACGCACCTACACACACACACACACACACACACACACACACACTTACTTTAAGGACTCCAGCTGTCCAGTGACACTTAAGTACTCCTCTAGTCCTTAATACCTTAACCCAGGTTCCAAAGAAACCTCCTTTCCATTCAAATGTGTCAAATGAACACCTAAAGAGGAATTAAAACCTCCAGTCTTGTCAGTAGAGCGCAAGCAGTGGTCCCCGAGGTAGGCTGGGACGCACAGAGTGCCAGTGGTCCCCGAGGTAGGCTGGGACACACAGAGTGCCCACTGGGTCTCCAGGGTGCCCTGAGGAGTGACCATTCAGAAGCCTTCGCACAAGGACTGAACACAGCGCGCACTGGGAGACCTCCCTGATTCCGGCTTTGTGTCTTCTACCGGTCACTTTCCCAGGTCCGGAAGGGTCACCTTGCCCTGCCCTGGCCCGCCCTGCCCTGCCCCATCTCGCCCTGCCCTTCTCTGCCAAGCCTTGCCATGCCTGCCCTGCCCTTCCCACCTGAGGCTCCACATGTAGCTGTGCTTGTAGGGGAAGTAGCTGCCCGGTTCGCTGCAGCAGTACTTGAGGTCTGCNAAGCCGCAGCAGTAGAGCAGCGCGGGCCCGTCGCCGTGCCGTGGGCACTGGAAGGGCTCCACGAAGCTGNGGTTGAGGCTGTAGTAGCCCGAGCACAGGCGGCTGCTCTCGCTCATCGCGGGCTGCGGTGCGCAGGATCCCCGAGGTGACTGCGATGTGTGCTCGGAGCGTGTGCCCCAAGCCTGGGTGACTCTGGGCGCCTCCTGCGATCTGGGGTCCGAGTGCTGGGCGCTCAGCCTCCGCGCCCCCTCGGCTCTGCTCCCGCTGTCCACGCGGTGCTGGAGCGCTCNGCTCTCGCAGCTGGGTCTCGTCGCTGAGTGGTCCCTTTCTCTGCGTGGCCCAGCCCTCTGCCTCCTCTGCCTCTCCCTCCGACTGTTTTCTTTGCTCTCTGTGGAATCCCCTTCACTTTCATTCACTTCATCCATAGCCTGTAGTAGTCTTCACTCCACATGAGAAGGATCTCTTTAGTGGGAACAGCAGAGGTGGACATGGGTGCAGTCTACACAGGTGCACCCAAAGTGTCATCTTCCTTTGCCCAGTGACATGGCAAATAGAGCCTGGCTCATAGAGGCTTTACCTGCATTGACCACTGATCCAGGCCCAGGAGCGGGCTGAATAAAGAGGCCTTAGACTAGCCTCAGTGAGAGCGTGGAAAGTTCAAAGCCGCATAACAACATTCTCTCAAAAAACTAAAACATACAGCCGCAGCCCCACGTTAACCTAAACTACATGGAAAAGGGAGGAAAGGCAAGAGATGGCAGAAAAGAAAGTGAGAACCTTCTAGAAAGCGAGGCAGAAAGAGAAGGAGTCGAGGAAAGAGACTTTCAGTCACTTTTGAAGTGCAGAAGTACTTTTGCCTATGATTCTCATTTTCCTAAGTGGTTTGTTCAATCTTTGGAAATAACAGTAGTGACGTGTGTTTGTTATAGCAAGTCAAACAATACTGATGAGTATAAAGACAAAAATTACAATAGCCTTAATACGAGACTAGTGCTCGNAGAATTTNCAGGACACAACAGTGTTCCTTGTTATTTTCTCCTTCCTTCCTTTGGCCAGGGCCTTGATTGGAAGACAGACGCCATGAACTTGTGTGCTGGATATTTTTGTATTCTTATAAATATTCCTGAGCTCTGCTCTGGAATGTAGTTACTTGGAGACAGTTTGGGTCTTTTCATTTTTTTTTTTTTTCAAGCTTTGTTAGGCAGGACCAGTATGGACTCCAGGACTAAATTTTTCCCTACTGAGACCAATACCTTTTGAATATTCTACCCCAAACCTTGTGAATTGCAAAGCTTACCACTGGTGGGACCCCCCCACACACACTATCTCCAGATCTGTAGGAACGCTACCGATTGTTCCCTCCATCTGAACTCTCTCTCTCTGCACAGTAGCTATGCTCTCCAGAGGGGCCGGGGTCCTCAATAGTCTTCTTTCACCCATTTCCCTTCTCAGAGACCACCACCCTGCAGTATGTCATATCTATGGCCAGAACTCATGTGTCATATTCTCTGTCTCTGTCTCTGTCTCTGTCTCTCTTTTTCTCTCTTTGTAGAGAAGGGAATCAAATCTGGTTCCTAGCACTAGCATGCCACAGACTCAGCCAGAGATTGGACCCAATTTAGTAAGGTCAGGGCCGTGTCTCTCTCATAGNACTGCAGCTCCATCAGGTACACAGGAAGGCAAAAGAAAGCAGTGAACATAAAGGAGAAAAATGAGCCAGAGGAGGAGTAACAGACATGGCTCTGATAAGTGTTGGTGGCTTTGTGATTTTTGTTTGAGTTTTTTCCTGCACCATGTCAATCTCTTCCTACACTTGAGTTCGTTGAGACCCCTGATACTCAAGAGCAAATGCCCCTTTCTGGTGAATGTGCCTTCAAGTTATTTTGTTTTATTTCTGAGACTGGCCTCAGTGGGCTTTGAACTTGCTTTGTCATCAAGGGTAACCTTGACCTTCTGATATTCCTGTCTCCATTTCGCAGTGCTGAGATTACAGGTATGCACTGCTATGTCTCAGGTATCTAGTGCTGGGGATTGAACACAGAGACTCCNGAAAGCTAGGCAAGCACTCTACCAATTGAGTTGCATCCACAGCCCTCAAGTTGGCATCACACAACAACATTTTGATCAATGATGGACCACATACAGAGGAGGTATGGGGAGTCTCATGCAATTTTATTGCCTAGTGACATCATAGCAATCATAGTTTGTGTAAATAGACTCTGTGAAGTTCACACAACCAAGTCAATTAGTAAGCACTCTCAGCATGTGCCTTTGGTGAATGCAGCAGAACATTTCTGCCTCACCCAGGACATTTTCAAGGCAAAGCCAGAGGAGGAAGTGTTGAAATAATGAGGCTCCTTGATCAATGGTCATGTGCCTTCGAAGGAGGGAAAGTCAGACCACCCAAGCTGACATGTGGGTGCTTGATAAACATGGGAAAGATGGAGAATGAGCACCATGGGGACAGAGCTCGAAGGCAGGCAGGATGGATAAGGAGAGCGTGCACAGCCAGAGCTCAATCTTAGATGACACAGCTTTCTGACTGAATCTCTCTGACAACGAATGTTCAGTAATTTGGTACAGAAGCAGAAGAAAGAGTGGTAGAATTGGTCAGAGATTCTCTGGAGTTAACACAAGCATCACAGGAACATCTTAGACCTGTCTCTTATACACATCTAGATGTGTATAAGAGACAGGCAGGGACTAGCCCAAGTTCAAGGCAAAGGAGAAGGCTTTTAACACACAGGAATAAGTGGCAGTGTCAAGATCAGGCCTTTGAACCAGCTTAAAAAATGCCAGCTTGGGGGGGGGGCTGGAGAGATGGTTCAGAGGTTAAGAATACAGANTGCTCTTCCAGAAGATCCAGGTTCAATTCCCAGCCCCTACATGTCAGCTAACAACTGTCTGCAACTCCAAGATCTAATACTCTCACACATGTAGGCAAAAAACAAATGTACATAAACTAAGAATAAATGAATTATTTTAAAAAAGAAAATGCCAGCTGAACATGGTGGCATAAGTCTGTACTCATAGCACTATGGCTCATGATTTCAAGACCAGACTAAGATACACAGGTTCAAGACCTGGCCTCAAACTACAGAGGGCTGTGGATGTAGTTGGTACTAGAGCAATTGTCTAGCCCCTGTAAGGCCTTGGTTCAATCCCAAACATTACCACTATTGATGATGATGATGATGATGATGATGGTGATGATGATGATGATGGTGATGATGATGATGGTGATGATGATGATGATGGTGATGATGATGATGATGTGGTGGCTTAAATGAAATTCCCCTCATTAAGTCTTGGATATTTGAAAACCTGGTCCCCTATTGGTGACTGAGAAGGATTAGGAAGTGTGATCATGTTGAAGAAGGAGGGTTGCTGGGGATTGGCCTAAGGTTTCAAAAGCCCATACCANTTCCAGCTTTGCTCTGTCTCATGCTTGTGGACCACGATGTGAGCTCTCAGCTGTTCTTGCCACCATTCTTTGCTCTGCCATTGTGGACTCTAACCCTCAGAAACCATAAGCCCAATTAAATGCTTTCTTTTATAAGTTGCCTTGGTCATAGTGTTTTGTCACAGCAACACAAAAATAACTAGCAATAATAGCACTACCCAATAAAGAAAAAAATTTTTAAAAGAAAATGTTAACTTGACCTGGTGTAATCCTAACTATGCTGGGGGCTAAGCAGAAAGACTAAAAGCTCATGACTGACCTGAACATATCAAGACTTTGCCTCAAAACAAAAAGTTTTTAATTTTAATTTTAATTTTTATTAAAGTGGGAGAAGGGTTGGAAGATGGACCAGCAGGTAGAAGTGTTTGCTGTACAAGCCTAATGATCTACATTCAATGCCCAGAGCCCTTGCAAAGGTGGAAGCAGAGAACTGGTTCTGCAAAGTTGTCCCATGTCCTCTGTACATGCACCCTGGCACANTCACCATCACCCCCATCATATATGCACACACAATGAATAAATAAACAAGCAATATGTTTTTTTTAAGGCCTGGAATATAAGTCAATGGTGAAGTGTTTGCCCAGTACAGTGGTTCTCAACCTTCCTAATGCTGTGGCCCTTTAAAACAATTCCTCATGGTGTGGTGACCCCCAACCATAAAACTATTTTCATTGCTACTTCATAACTATAATTTTTCTATTGTTATGAATCATAATGTAAATATCTGTGTTTTCCGATGGTCTTAGGTGACCCCTGTGAGTTGTGCCCCACAGGTTGAGAACCACTGGCTAGCACACTGTATCAAATATTACTAACAACACCAACAGAACAACCTGTCACTGACTTGACATTGCCTGCTTTGTAGTTCCAGCCCTGAGGCTCCCCTGGAAGAAATTCTGACAGAAAGTGCAGTGTGACTGGCCAAACACCCAAGATCATAAGTTATATAATTTTTCTCCTTTAATCTTAATAAGGAGAATAAGATAAGAGGAGTATTCCCCCATTAGGGAATACTTTAGAAATAAGATGTTTGGGGTGTTAGGACTACAAGGTATCCTAATGAACTGAGTGAAGTGAACCAGAGATGCAAGGCAAAGCTTCACATTGTGCAGAACTGCAGGAAGATGGGTACTGTCTGTGACCTTCAAAGGTTCCATAAGACATCATTTAGGTGAAAAGATCATTTACAATGATCTCAGCCTAGAACCCAGCCCTGTTTTACAAACAAACACAATATACTTTTGAATTTTCTAGGAATGCAACTCCTTTGTAAATTTGTTTGGTTTGAGACTTTGCTAAGAGTTGTTCACTCTTTCAGGAAAGTCACGTGCCAGGATTAATACTGCTGAAGTTTTGTGTTTGCCTTGCCAATACAGCCCACCATGCTAGGCTGTAGTCATACTGTCACTCAACTGTTGTGCGCAGAGTACTAAAATAAGGATTACAGCTTTTGGTATAGCTATACTTTGGCATTTTCATATAAAGTGTGCATTTTATTGTAAATGACATTTACTTCATACTTATATTACAAGAAAATAATTATATATAATTAATGTCCTGGTTTNTTAGGTCTGCTATAATAAAGTACAGCATCTTTATCCAGTATCTTGAACAAAAGGTTATTCTGTTATGATTGTAGAATGTCAAGATGTCAGTGGGCTTGCTTCCTCTGTAAGCTGTGAGGAAAGATCTGTGCCAGGCCTGGCTCCCCCGTTTGTGGGTGATCGATCTACCATGTATCATCAATGACACCTCACTGTGCATGTCTTCATCCACATTTCTGATTTTAAATAAGGACACCAGTTTCATTGGATTAAAGTCCATCTTAATAGCCCCATTTTATCTGAATGACCTCTTTAAGGGTCAATCTCCAAAAATATTCTAAGGTAGTAGAGATTAGGACTTTAACACATACATTTCTGAGGGTGTAAAGTGGACCCAAGTCAATCTGCAACAAGTCTNGGTAGATACAGTATTACTACATATGAATTTTATTCTAAGATAGCAAAGGAAGACTTTAGTAATACTTCTTACAAGATACGGATATTGAGTCTGGTAGTGTTGTCTCATGAGGACAACAGGAAATAGTATGCTACATCAGTGAGAGATACTCCTGACTGCTAACTTCTAGCCTAACAAGGTTTACCCAAGATATCCATGCTAGAACAAGCGAGGGAGACTAGAAATAAGAACTAGCTGGCTAGTAGGCTGAAGAAGACAAGGATTCAACAAAGTCAACTTGCCTGGAAAAACAATGGATTCATGAGTACTTTGCTNAACACCTTTAGTAGGTCCTTACTTCCAAGGTGTGGATCATCAGTATAACTCTACATTCCCTGCTTTATTTTTCTCTTGTTCATCTTTAATGTGCCCTACTGGTGAGTCAGACTTCTTCCTGCCCCAGAAATAACTTCATATCTGCTTTTCTGTCCAAGGAATTCTGCAACTTTTTTTTTCTTTCTCTCCAAATTGTATGCAATTTTGAAAGCCAAGCCACATTCTTTTTTCTCCCCAAGAAGATTCCTGCAACTAATAGAACTGAGCAATTGGCAGGCAGAGTAGGATTTGGAAAGATACACGTGTAGGAGCAAGGAGGAAATAGGGGTCTTGGGAGTACTGAAAGTATGGCTTATACATTACTAGGCACCCTCATATATGAATAAACATGAAGAAAACCAAAGAGTAAATTGGTTTTTTTGTGACAAAAGGAGGCTTAAAATAGAAAAAAAAGTGAGCCCAGTGTAGGTAGTAGATGGGACATCGATGGCTCCTTGTTGCTGATGGGGTTAACTCACTCTGTCCCTTGAAATGGACTGTGTTCTTCAGAGTACCACCATACATGAGAGTTAATTATGATCTGAATATGAAATCTCTCCTGTAGGTTCATATGTTCAATGATTTGGTCCCCCAGATAGTGATGTTATCATGGGAAGTGGTAGAACCTTCAGGAGACAGGACCTCGATGGAGAAAGTGGATGACCAGGAGGACACCTTCAGAAACTAGAGTGGCTCTAGTCCCTTCCCTTTGCTTTGCTTCTTGTGTAGCACAAGGTTAAGAAACCTCTTTGGCCAGGTGCGTATACTGCTATGATGTTCTGCCCAAGCATCTGGGGACAAGAATCATAAACTTACTCTCCTGAAATCACAAGCAAAACAAATACTTCCTCTATTTAAACTATCTCAGGTGTTCTGTCACAGTGACAGACATTCCTCCATTCCTGTGAGTGTCTCATCAACAAGACAGCACTCTTTCCTGCCCACATTACAGCTCATTTCCTCTTTAGAAACGTGCACCCAGAATCAAAGAACCTCAAAACATACATCCCTTTATTTTATGTTTGTTGTGTGACTGTTGTGTTTCCTGAGAAGATATGAACAAATGTTTATTTGCCTATGAACTAAAAATAGACCAAAGAGGCCGGGCGGTGGTGGCGCACNCCTTTAATCCCAGCACTCGGGAGGCAGAGGCAGGCAGATCTCTGTGAGTTCGAGGCCAGCCTGGGCTACCAAGTGAGTTCCAGGAAAGGCGCAAAGCTACACAGAGAAACCCTGTCTCGAAAAACCAAAAAAAAAAAAAGACCAAAGAGGGGAAGTGGGAGGAACTAGGGTGGGTAGAAGGAGGGAAAAACTAATCAGGGTACATTGTATGAGAAAAGAATCTATTTTTAATAAAAGGGAGAAAAAGAAAGAAAAAAATGGCCAAATTAAAAGAAAAAAAAAGATCACAGAAACAATACCACCCAAATGTAGCTTGATAAAACAAGAAGTGTATTAGGGTTAGTTATACCAGCACAAGTGACAAGGAGTAGCTGAATTGTCAGAAAAGTCACTCCAACATGCATGACACACAACAGATATTACAACTCTTGCTGTGTCACTGGAGATTGGCACAATTTAAAGGCAGCTCCACCAGAGTCTTCTCCCTGCTCCCCAGGAAACTGTCTACTGGTCACGTAACCTTAGGAATAGGCATTGTGAGTCTTGTAATTCTCTGAGCTTTCTGAATCTCATATTTTTTGTTTTTTTCGAGACAGGGTTTCTCTGTGAGCCCTGGTTGTCCTGGAACTCACTCTGTAGACCAGGCTGGCCTTGAACTCAGACATCTGCCTGCCTCTGCCTCTTAAGTGCTAGGATAAAAGGCATGTACCACCGCTGCCTGGCTGAGTCTCATGCTATTTATTAGTCTGTTAAGAGCCTCCCTCCTCCTTCCTGGAGGTGGTTGGTTCTTGATACAGCAATATCAGAGGTAGGGATTTTGGGAGATGATTGGATGGTAAGAGTTCTGTCCCATTAATGGGTTGAGCTATTGACAGAGTTAGAATTTTATGGAAATGACGGAAGGCAGTGGAAACTTTTAGAGGTGGGGCCTAGTTGGAGGAAATAAGCCATTGGAGACTGTCTTCTTCCTGGTGCTTCTGTCACCCTCTGCTCTCTGGTTGCCATGAAGTGAGCAGATTGCACCCTTNCCTGCCCTGATTATCTATCTTATCTTGTGCCCAAAAGCTAGTTATAGAGTAAAGCTTCTAAAACCATGAGGCAAATTAAATCTTTCTTCCCTTCTGTCATTTTTGTTGGTTGTTTGTCATAGTGACAAATGGTATGTGCTATTGTCTTCTACCTATGTCTATCCTTTCCTTCCTTTGAGATTATCCCTATATCATTTTCTCCATACAGTCTCTGAGTTTCAGAATTAGCTGGTACCCTTTAGAGACAGCCTTTTGGCTGCAGTCAATGACTCAAGGATTCAACATATAACCTAAACATTTTGATTAGGAGCAAGTTTCAAATTATTCCTTCAAATACTAGGACAAAAGCTGTCTTCCTTCTGCTGGATGTGGAGGGACAAGCAGGATGGAGCTGGCAGTCAACCATCCTAGGACAGTTGATGGGACTCTGCTTTGCCATGAAGAGAACTCTGCAAATGACAGTGATAGAGGAAAAAGAAAATGTGTCCTTGTCCAATAAACATTGAATCAGCCTGAGGTTTGTGCTGTGCGAGCCAACTTGTCTTTATAGTTGTAATCTGGTTCTTTGAATCTGGGTTTTCTGTTATAACTGGAAGGTGTTCGTTTTTGCTTCCCATTATCAATATTTATTGAGCATTTACAGTATACTAGAATACAGAAAGTCTTGTCTCTGCTCTTGAGGAGTTTATATTCTAGAATAAAAAAAAGGTACACTTCTTTTAAAATGGCATTTTTGTTTGGTGTTTTCTGTGAGGTACTGAGGAAATACTTGGTAGAGTGTGAGCTTTGGGTATGACTTAGCCCTATCATTATTTGAGGAGAGGAAGAGGNAGGATTTTAAAGGGAGACAGTGACAGACCATTCAGGATGGGATTTCTAGGGAGAGTAAAAACAAACTCAGCTGAGGAGAGCTGCCCTGCAGGAAGGAGGATGAGGGGAGGCTGGGGATGCAAGCGGATACACACTCAGTGGAGCCAACAAGATCACCAGGCCTTTTCCCAAATACATGGCCACCAAATCGGAATGCTTGGGGACAAGACAAAGTCAAAAGAAAGGTGATCCCGTGCACCTGACTAATAGAAATAAAGGACTGAAATCGAAGGCAGTCTGTAAAGAACATCAAGAAATTCCTAAAACCAACAGCTATTTGGAAACACAGAGCTTAATACTTATTTCTGCCCATTGTCACTATGGGCCAAGAACGTAGTGGCTTCCTAACCTAAAACATGCCATAGACCAAAATTATAAATGGAACACTTAACCTTTTATCAAGCAATCTCATCCCCTACCCATAAAAATAAAAAATACACTTCAGTTTTTGAGGGAGGGCTAAAAAGAGGGGAAATATGGGCCGTGGTTTAGAATGGTAGTTACATTAGTTTTTTGCTGTTGTTGTCAGGATAAACTTTGCATTCAAAATTGGTGAAAGCCCATTAGCTTCTAAGAGGGAATAAGGAGACAATTTCCTTTAGAGAAGTCTCAAAACCAAAAGACTAATTTACATGAAAAGCTGTAGAGAAAGTAGCTGAAAAGTCCATTCATAAACTTTTATTCCATGTACATGAACTTCAATATATGTGTTCTTAACAATTATGTTTGGATTGTTCATGAAAATTTCATAAGACGTTAAAACAAAGCTAGCCATCATTTCAAACAACTGGAAGATTCTAACCAACACAGTAGATAGCTCTCTGACCTTCATCCATGGACAAGCTAAGGAAAAAGAGAAACATTACATCTTGTGGGCCAATGGGTGGTAACCTTACTCTCTGGCTATTTAGATGTTGGGGCAGAGAGCGCTGCGCTGAAGCTAATAACACTTGTTCTTAAAGCCTGGTTTGGGAGCTTCAGTTTAGAGAGTAGGAGCTTAGGTTCCACTGCAAATGACTACAGTGAGAGTGAAATCATTCATATATGACACATTAAGCTAAAGCCATGTGACTAAGTTTTATAGCTGATGTGTGGAAGTCAGCCACAACAGAATCATCAGCTACCAGGCCCTAGAGCATGGCTAATAGAATATGCGCAGGTGGAAAAGGAATCTGCAAACTTCAAACACGCTGGGGAAAATCAGCCACATGTTTCAGAAACTATCAATCACTAATCATCCTTATTCCCATGTGTGGACTTACAATATTCCNTCATTATCGAAGGAAAGCAGAGGGCTCTCTGATCTTTATGACTCATACCACACACAGACAAGCCTGGTGCTAATGATCACATCTACAGACAACTCAGCATGCCANGGGCTGTCATGAACACTTCACGAGTANTACCTTACTTAAATTTTATAATGCTATTTGAGGTAGGAACTGGTCATTTCCTTCTCAAAGATAAGTAAATTGAAGCACAGAGAGTTTTTGAAGCCCACAGACCAGTAAGGTTCCATAGTCAGTAATGGGAAGAGTAAAGTTCCTATCCCTCTAACTTTTGTTTTTAGCCTGAATACATTATCTTAACTCCATTTTCTGCTCCTTGACACCTCCAATGATTTGTGAAAAGATTCCTTTTTATGCCTTTAAATTTATGTCTATATACTTTATGTTTCTATATGTGCTTACATTGCATATAGATTTTTTCTAAGTTTTTTTCATACAATATATTTTGATCATATTCTTTCCCCTCCTCAACTCCTCCACGATGCTCCCCACCTCCCTGCACACCAACTTTGTATGCTCTCTTTCTCAAAAAAAAAACTCTAAAAACTAAGAAATAAAAATTATCACAACAAAACAAAGAAAATCAATAAGACAAAAATACCAAAACAAAACAAAAAGCACACACATAAAACAAAAACAAAATAACAAAACAGAATCTCTTTTGTGCTGGCCAACCTTTCTTGGTTCTGTGGTTGATATAGCCAGTGACACTTCCTTGGGGAAAACTGATTGTCCCTTTCTCAACAGATATCAATTGCAAATAGTTTCTTGGTTAGGGGCAGGACCTTGTGTCCATTTCCTCTTCTCAGTTACTGGGACTTTGTCTGGTTTAAATCTGTGCAGGTCTTGGGTGTGCTGTTACAGTCTCTGTCAATGGACTGCACCAACCCTGCTGTGTCTGGAAGACCCTGCTTCCTTGGAGTCATCCACTGCCTTGGGCTCCAAGGATCTTTCTGCCTCCTCTTTGCAAAGATCCCTGATCCTTGAGGGGAAGGTTTGATGGAGACATCCCATTTAGGACTGAGTATTCTGAAGTCTCTCTCACTCTCTGTAGTGTCCAGTCGTGGGTCTCTGTGTTAATTCCCATCTACTGCAAGAAGAAGATTCTCTGATGAAGGTTGAGTGTTGCATTGATCTATGGGGATAGCAATAATGTCATTAGGAGTCATTTTCAATATATATTTTATGTCCATAAAATTACATATACAATTTATATTTATATTCTTATTATTAAAACTAAAAATAGTTCCCTCAGTATCCTATGCCATAGACCAGTGACTCCTAATGCTCTGACCTTTTAATACAGTTCTTCATGTTGTGGGACCATCAACTGTACAATTTTCATTGCTACTTCTTAACTGTCATTTTACTACTATTATGAATAAAAATGTAAATATCTGTGTTTTCCAATGGTTCTTAGGTGACCCAGAAGTTGAGAACTGCTGCCCTAGATGGACTTGCTGAGATGGGATTCTGGAACTTCAGCTACTTGTCCTTACCCTAAGAATAAACCTCCCTCCTGAAGAAGACACAGTGTATCATCTCAGCCATGCTCAGAATTCACAATCCAGTGTTGGGAGGGGTGTCAGATTCCATGCCCAACAGAGGGCCTGGTCCATGAATAAGGTAAAGAGGCACGTCATCCAATGGACACAGATGATCTATAGATTTCCCCTTTGGGACAAAGCATTACCACATCAAGATGTTTGAGAGTTTATCCCCTCACATAGAACAGAATAGAATCTGATCCAATGACTATGAAGATGAATACAATACTTTCTCAGGAAGTACTGCTGTCACCAATTAAGTGGTACAAAATGAGTGTCAAACCCATCTATATCACACCAGCAAATACTTGTGACTTAAGCTGAGACAATATACTTCCTCATGTCTTTAAGGAGGTCACAAAGATGAACACTCAATTCCATGCCCATACAAAAACAAACAAACAAAAGAATAAAATAAAACAAAAAAATGGGATGTGGTGGGGAGACACACCAACAATTAAGAGAACTGGCTGCTCTCGCAAAGAATTTGTCTTCAGTTTCTAGGACCCACATGGCAGCTCACTACTGTCTGTAAGACCAATTTCAGGGAATCTGATGGTCTCCTCCGGCCTCAGTGAGCACTAGACAAGCACACACACAGGAAAACACCCATATACAGATTTAAACAAATCTTTCTCAAAAATTGGTTCCTGGTAAATGCTAACTATATTACATCCAAATAACTGCTCTTGGCAACCTCATTTATTTAGTAACTTTTAGGCAGAATTAGCCTAAATCTAGCAATGTCTTTATATTCTTTTTACCAGATGCCAAGATCAAAAAATTAAATCTTGGAGAAAGGAAAAGGATGAGTTACTCTTTATACCAATACCTAATTCATAGTCATTGTTAAATTAATATGAGTGGGGATTAAGCAGTGATTATTAGAATAGGTTAGTAATTGAGGTTTCTATGCTTAGAAGGCATGTCAAAAATCCAGTCAGTTGGTTGTAATATATAGCTCACAGGACCCAATTACCCAGGATAAAATTTATAATCAGTCTATCAAGGATCTATGACCTGATCTATGACCAGGAAAAAACTAGTCTTAACTGGTATATCGAGTCAAAGATATCTGCCTATGTTTCTTCCAGGTTGCGGGTCTGAAAATTGGATGATGAGGGGTTCTGCTGGTCTAAAAGTTTGAGTGTTAAGAGAAATGGGCATGCTTTCTACGTTCTGGGGTTCAGACTACACCTTGGCCTTCTCAGATTGCTCATGCATCCTGAAAAATCTTGCTTCCTGTACCCCTCAAAAGGACGAATGTTCTTAACTTAATGAATATTCAAATATCCGTAGAGGTTTTGCAGTTCAAGCTGATTGTGAAACTGGTAACTGTCCCAGTACTGGTGAAAGCATTGATGGCACCATCTTCATGCAGCTGACACCATGTCTTCCATAGAATCAAAGGGCTGTAGTAATAGCCTCGATGGCCTTAAGGAGCTCCATGATTTTGAGGAAAGTAGAACTCTCTGAACTAATGGAGGCTNAAAGGGTTTATTTGTTTGCCAAAGTCAGCCGTCCCTCTGAATTCATTTATAAATAAACATGAGTAATTAGGCATGTGGAAAGTGGCTGAAGTACTGAAATAGCAGGTGGAGTTGAAGCAAGAAAGGTTTTTAATTACCATTCATGCAACACCATTTTATTCTTAGGATGCTGTAACCTGGGGAAGCATACGCTGAGTAATTTTCAAGCCTGGAACACATTTGGTGAATACCCAGTTCAAGAAGGAAAACAATGTTTGTCATATATGTATAAGGTTTTACATTTTTGGGAGAACTTTCTATAAAAATAATCTGAAGTTCTATTATTTGCTTATTTCATGTTTTTCAAATTTTGAGAATTTCTTCCATATTTTATAGTTAAAAATTTATGAATGCTTAATTTTTTTCATGTAGAAATACATCATTTAAGCATGTAATGTATTACTTAAGTTAGCTAGGTTATGGCAATATTATTATAACTAACATGAAATTACCTTACAACATTCAGATGGAAGAAAATAAAGTTAATCATTTCTTAAAATTTAAATGAAATTACAGCCAATGAAATGGGTCAGTGGGTCAAAGCTCTTGTTGTCAAGCCTGGAGACCTAAATTCAATCCTTGGAAGAAGGAGAGAATCAAATGCACAAAGCTATCCTCTGATCCCAGATACACACTGTGGAGAGTGCATGCTCCCTCCATCGTGTACATATGCACAATAACCATAAAATATAATTATAAAAGTTCAAAATGAAATCTGATGCTAAATACCAATCAGACTGGCAGGAAATTTAATCTCAGTTACACTTGGGGAGACTATTATCTCTTCTTGGGCAGTAAATATGTCCTGGGAATATTATGCAATTCAAAATAATTTTTGAATAACCAAAAATGTCTGGTGGGAACAGCTTGTGTCAGGTGTAGGAAAAAGGCGGTATATTTCTGTAATTCAAAACAATAATAATGCTGATTTCTATTCACTCTATTTTTAAAAAGGACTTATGTATGTATGTATGTATGTATGTATAATGTATTTATTTATTTGTGGGAGAATGAATGTGTGTGTGTTTGTGTGTGTACATTTGTATGTTAAGGATGGCCAGAAAATGGCATCAGGAATCCTCTCCTCTCATTATTTGCCTATTCCTTTGAGACACAGTCTCCCCTAGGCCTAGAGCTTGTATTTTCTCAGCTAGTCTAGAAGCTAGCAAGCCCCACCCATCTTCCAGTGTCCATCCCTCGAAGAGCTGGGATTACAATCTTGATTTGTTATATGAGTGCTGGTGTTCAAACCCTGCTCCTCCTGGTTATGTAGGAAGTTCTCTTAACTGCTGAGTGGTCCTTCCAGCCCCTTTCTTGATGGAGATGTCTTTCTGTAAGCTGTGAATATGTGCCGCTCTGATTGGTTGATAAATGAAAGGCTGGTTGGCCAGTAGCCAGGCAGGAAGTATAGGCTGGATAAGCAGACAAGGAGAACTCTGGGAAGAGGAAGGCTGGGTGAGGAGATGCCAGCCACTGCCGAAGGAACAANATGCCTGCAGACGGGCAAAGCCAGGGAACATGTGGCAAAACATATAGATTAATAGAAATGGGTTAATTTAAGTATAAGAACTAGTCAGTAATAAGCCTTAGCTAATGGCCAAGCAGTTATAATTAATATAAGCCTCTGAGTAATTATTTTATAAGTGGCTGTGGAACTGTGGGGCTTGTCAAGATCTGGACAAAACTTTCTCCTTCAAATGAGACCCAACAAAACTTTCTCCTACACTTACTCTACTTTGCTTTCTTACCATAGCCACATGTGATGATGGGTTTTAATTGTCAACATGGTCTAGGATCGCTTGGGATGAGAATTCCATTGAGGAATTGTCTTGATGGAGCTGTTCTGTGATCGTATCTGTGGGAAACTGCCTTGATTGTGTTAACTGATGAGGGAAGACTCAGTTAACTGAGGGTGGCACCATTCCTTGGTTTTGGGTCCTGAACTATATTAGAGTAGAGAAGGTGATCTGAGTAGAAGGCATACATGCACTCATTTCTATCTGTTCTTGACAGTGGGCATGATGTAATGTGACTGGCTGTTGTAGGTTCCTGCCACCTTGATTTCTCTGCAATGGTTGTCTGTACCTGGATTTGGGAGCTAAAATAAGCCATTTCCCCTCAAGTTGCTTTNNCCCCCCCAAGATTTATGTATGTATGTATTATGTATACAGTGTTCTGCCTGAAGTATCCCTGCAGGCCAGAAGAGGGCACAAGATCTCATTACAGATGGTTGTGAGCCACCATGTGGTTGCTGGGAACTGAACTCAGGATCTCTGGAAGAGCAACCAGTGCTCTTAACCTCTGAACCATCTCTTGTTGTTGTTTGTTTTAACTCTTTTGGGGGGCCCACCACCCAGCTCTCAAATAAATCACACACGGAGGCTTATTCTTAATTATAAATGTCNNGCCTTAGCTTGGCTTGTTGCTAGCCAGCTTTACTTAACTTATCCCNTCTAGCTTTTGCCTTTGGGCTTTTACCTTTCTCTNTTTCTGTANACCTTTCATTCTTTCTTTCTTTCTCCATGTCTGGCTGTGTAGCTGGGTGGCTGGCCCCTAATGCTCTCCTCCTTCCTCTCTCATTACTCTTCTCTTTTCTCCCATATTTCTCCTTCTATTTATCCTTTTTGCCTGCCAGCCCCACCTATTTCTCTCTCCTGCCTCACTATTGGCTGTTCAGCTCTTTATTAGACCATCAAGTATTTTAGACAGGGAAAGTAACACAGCTTCACAGAGTTAAACAAATGCAACATAAATAAAAGTAACACACCTTAAAATAATATTCTACAATAATCTCTCCAGCCCCTACATTGATTTTTGACAGGATATTTTATCACAGTAACAGAAATGAAGCTAAGACATCATGTTTTGCAATTTATTTATTTATTTATTTATTTATTTATTTATTTATTTACTTTGGTTTTTTGAGACAGGGTTTCTCTGTGTAGCTTTGGGCCCTTTCCTGGAATTCACTCAGTAGCCCAGGCTGGCCTCGAACTCACAGAGATCGGCTGCCTCTGCCTCCCGAGTGCTGAGATTAAAGGCGTGTGCCACCACTGCCCAGCATGTTTTGCAATTTTTAACAATGTGAATGAAATATATGCTGTCCTTCACAAAAATCTTTTATATTTCTAGATGCCAATAGATATGTGAGCCCAAATTAACACACTTATTACTTATTCTTTAATAATTTTCTCTTTTACTTGGGCTTTAATAATATAGAAATGATGAGATAAAAGAGTAGATTGTTGAGTCTACTTTTGAATAACCACCGGTCTCAAATATTTTACATTGGTATGAATTTTTATANANTGATATAAATTTAAGGTTATTTTTGTTATACTGTATATATGTTTCTATTCTTGTTTAAGGTACTGTACCTATACATCTCATTTAAAAATGTAATGTAAAGTTTTAGTTCTTGGAAGATATTTAGGATAATAAAGANATACAGNTTAGTAGTTAGTCATCTATAACAATCAAACTTACAGTCAGGTATGTTTTCAAGGTTTTAAATATATATTTTAGATAGATAGGTGATCTTCAGACACTTCAGAGATCTACAGCATATGGCATTTTAATGTTTTAATAATTTATTGCTTTTCTTGGCAATGAGACATATCTGTTCCTGGCAGCACCAATCTACTTCAGAGAAGATNATAGGCACTGAAAAAACGCCATATGGAGTTTGCTTTCTTTGTGACAAAATTTAGCCACTGGGCAAAAACTGCCCCTGCCTCCACTGCTGACAGTATAATGTCCAAATTGGACACAAAGCAAAGCNTCTGCTGAACTTTGCCAAGACAAGGTAGGGCAGTCTTCAAAATCCTTGCTTCACAGAAAAGTCTGTCAGATATTCTAGGCCTATAGCTTGAAGACGAATGCCTCAACATTGCAGAGGAAACTTGAGTGACTGTCCAGGCAGCCAGCTATTTCTGTCATTTTTATAGTTTTGGAATTTTATAGCTAGTGTTGCACTTCCTGTTTACTCAAGTAATATCCTTCTTGGGTCTCTGATGGAGATTGAAGACTAAATAGTTACAGTTTTACAGTTTTCCTTGTTACCAAATTCAGAAAATAAACTTACATAAAAGATATAANGTTTATAAGTTTGAGAGACATAAAAGCTTAAATTGTTTATCTAAAAAATGTTTTGAGGTCTACAAAGATAGTTTTAAGATGGTAATACAAGTTATGATAGAAAATGGTTTAGGNATAAAGCTTTAAATTAATCAAGATAAGATAGATAATGGAGTATTTTCTCTGAATTTGCCAAATACGAAGGGCCTGGACATTATGAATGTAATTCTTACTTGATAATTGTTCTAATTATATACAGTTAAGGTTACTACCTTTCTTTTCTATTTAGACAATACCTGATAATTGTTCTTACTATATATAGTTTTATTATGTTAGAGTTAAAACTTTTCCTTTTTATTTAGACAAAAAGGAGGAAATGTTATGGAATAATTTTTTTTGTATTCTGTGAAGGTGTGTCGCTCTGATTGGTTTAATGAAAAGCTGATTGACCAATAGCTGAGCAGGATCTCTGGGCAAAGAGTCCACTAGGAAGAAGAAGGTGGAGATGCCAGGAGATATAGAGCAAGCAGGATGGGCACTACAAAGATGAGCTAATAAAGCCACGAGGCNGAAAGTAAATTAATAGAAATGGGTTAATTTAGGTTATAAGAGCTAATTAGAAACAAGCCTAAGCTATTGGCCAAGTTTTCATAATTAATAATAAGTCTCCATGTCATTGCTGGGGAGCCCATAGTTCCAATGAAAAAGTCCAGCTACAACNTTAACTATAAAAACATCAGTTATTTTAGTATTTTCTTCACCCTTCCCCATCCCACACCTACCACAAATCAATGATATATTTTTAATTAGTAATAAATTGTAAAATACTAGAAATTATTTAAATGAAGTTCTGTGTTATTATATATGTGTTAATTTAAACAGTCTATACCAAAGAATGAATACTAATACAATGATTAATTACACAGATATAAGAAGAGGTTTAGTTATCTTAGTTTATCAATTCTATATGGCACCTTGGAATCTTATTCTTGTTTAAAATTCAAAGCTGTACACCGGAGTACAAATCACAATGTATATCATGCTTGTTTAGCCTGTGCACTTTAGTTTGCATGTGAAATATTTGACTTGATCTATACAGTACCTTTTATATTGAAATTTTGTATTTGTACTTTGTAATTGTTTTAAAACTAAGGAGTACATGAAGAAAGCCATTACTATTATATGACTAATTCAAAGAGCAGTTTGTGTCAAAGGGGTAAAGGTATGAAAAAAAAAATGATTGGCTCCTGGTGTCAAGTGTGCTGGCTGTGGCCTTAACTCTGGCTTTCTGTCTATCTCAATTGACAACAGGGGCTGTCATAGTCATAGGGATAGCTTCTGTCCATCCATAAAATCACCTGATTCTGGCATGTTGGACAGTTCTGCTTTATGTTCTGTGCCTGTTTGTTTAGTTTTGATAAAAAGTCTCTATACATGGCCCCAGGGCAAGGGAAAGCCTAACATTCCAGTGGTCTTCATGGATTGTTAGGAAAAGATGAGTTGGGACNGGGACAGGAATTTGGAATAAGCATCTCTTAGTTTTGTTTGGAGATTATAAATGTAAAACATAGTGTGATGGTAGGTTAAATATTATTTAAACAGGCTAAGTGATGTGGATTTGGAGATTATAAATNTAAAATGTCCTGTGATAAATAGATTAAATTTTTTTTAAAACAGGCTAAGTGATGTGTGGAGTGCTGATAAAACATTTGTGGACGTGTCTTTGTGGGTGCTTGGAGAAGAGATCAGTGTTTGAGTCTGTGGGTGAATAAAGACTGTTCTCCACAGTTCTCAGAACACCAGTACAGGAAGCATCCCCTGTCATCCAGTGAAGATCTGGATAAATGTGGGGCAGCTACCCACCAACCCCACAGTTCCCCAGAGTTTTCTTGGGTGNGAGTAGCAGGAAATAGTAGATAGAAGGATTTTAGATTGTGGAGAAAAGACAGAAATACAGGATAGCCTCGAGAGGGCCCAGAACCTATTTCACCAGCCCCGACTGTCTCTGCCCCAGGGTATTTATAGAAAAGCTAAGGGGTAGAGCAAAAGACCTCCCCCAGCACAGCCACGTGCAGACCATCTCAGACACCTGCACTCAGGCCTGTGGTCCAATCATCCGCTCTATGTGGGTAAAGCCACAAGGAACCTGAAAATGGGCTCCCACAGATNAAGGATGTGGAGGAAGGCAGATTTGCTCTCATCCAGAGCTAGGACATCCTATTCTCCCTCGAACATCAGTGTTTCTGATACTTGGACTGGTAGATGTGGGCTAGGATTTAAACATTGCCTTAGCTGGGTTCTCAGGCTCAGCTTTTCTGAAACTTTTTAATCATGTCAGTCTCTGCCAAGGCTTCACAATAAATCTCTTTCTACCTTGCTTTCTTTCTCTATACATATATCTCCAATAGGTTCTTGTTCTCTGGAAAACCCTTACTGATACACAGAGCTAGTTTTTCATGAGTATTTTGTTTTTAACCACAGTAGTCAAGAGTACTGTAGACTTTTATTTTGACAGCAAGTCTTGTAAGCACAGAGTTATCAAGNTAGAGAAGTAAAAATGATTGCATTTGTGGTACTTTTAAAGCACACAAGCATAGCAATATTACACTCCACTTGAGTCACCACTTGTTAATTACAGTTTGGCTTTATTTTTGCAAGATACAACAGTATTCATCTTGATTATATTATTGTTCTGTTGGCTTGTCAGTAAAATGTGTTATTGTGAATAATGTGGGTGATAGTGTGTCTTTGAAGATAACAAAAGATCACAATTTNATAAGATAGAATACATCAATTAAAATCACAAAGTTAGGCCATGGATGTTTTAACAACTACCCACCCAATTGTGCATAATGTTATGCAAGGTGCTTAACCCACCCTACAGATTATAGATTTTTGTCTCAGGTTCTGCTCTTTTGTTCTTTTTTGAGGGGAGGAGGGAGGAGTTCGAGGCAGGGTTTCTCCATGTAGTCCTGGCTGTCCTAGAACTCACTACGTAGACTGGGCTGGACTAGAACTCACGGAGATTCGCCTGCGTTTGCATCTGGAGTTCTGGGATTAAAGGCGTGCCTCACTGNACCAGGCTTCAGGATGTTTTCTTACCAGCACCACACTTAGTCTTTCACTGAGAACATGTTGGGTATTCAGATAGGGTGGCCAAGGTTTTCTATAAAAACAGAGAGAGGAACAAGCTGCTGTTTCGCAAGAAGAGACCCACAGAGACTCTCTTAGGTCTACATCAGTCAGCAAAGGTGAAGAACCTACTNATTAGTAGAACTGCAAGCCCTGAGTGGATACCCTAAATGCCAAAGTGGCCTTTTGTCTCTGACTCTACATTGTGCCAAATTAATCATCACAGCCAAGTGGCTCCCCAAGGGTCTGCATCACCCTTCTTGAACTACACTCAGCAGCCTCTGTGATGTCGCAGGCAGNACACTGTGATCACTTGGTGTTAGCTCCCCCTGCTCCTATCGCTTTCCAAATAAATGAATAAACAAANGATTTGATTCCTGTCTGTCTTAAGCCAGGTTTCTGTTCTATGGCCGACTCTGGAATCTTACATTTTGTCTCAATCATTTCAGTCCTAGTATTCAATATCTAGGGAGGAAATGTCCATCCCTTATTCAGTCTACTTAGTTCAGGTAGAGACAATGGTTTACCTTGATGGCCTCAGACTGCAATGGCATGGCNATGCATGCAAGTGAAAAATAGGGAGTTTCCAGGCAGAAAATCCCACAGGTTTTTTTCACTTCTTATATCTCTGTTGTTCATACTCTTGGTTCTTTCTTGGGTTTGTTATGTTCTAGCTTTGATACAGCAAGCTTTCCTATGGCGAAAGTAGGAGGTGTTACTGTGTGTGTCTGTGGTGTGTGTGTGTGTGTGTGTGTGTGTGTGTGTGTGTGTGTGTGTGTGTGTGTGTATTTACTTGTTTATTCACAAGCACTAAGAATTAAACCCAAGATCTTGTACATGCTACTTTACCCTCCTTTAGCTTCCCTGCCCAGTCCCACTGCTCTTTACCAACCGCAGTGGCAGCCCAGGTATGACACTTCTCAACAGAGAGTGTCTTCTCTACTGTCTGTTCTTCACCAGCTGAGCTCCCACTCTTATGCTCTGAATAGCAATCACTGAGGTCAGTATACTTCCATCTCTTCCACTCAGCCCAGCTACCATTAACTCTTTATACTCTGACAAGATCTCAGCCTACCGGGTCTTCTTAGAAACTAACAAAGTTCCCTTTCACTGCTAGAGCATAGGGGTTTGATTTGCTCCTGGAATTACTAATTAAAGCTCAAATTCCATTTCCTCACAGAACCAGTTGAGATAAAGCTGGAGAATGGCAAATGATGCTTCTGATGTGTTTGCCTCAAGTGGGCTTTGTGTAGGCTGACATGAGGGCCCAATTACAATTTATAACATCAATGTTGCTAAGGATGTTCCTGTAGACTCAATTATTGCCTTAGAATAGATTTTTCTTAGCAGTTTAACTAAGTCTCTTTATATTTGTAATTGGCTGCCTTAGTGAATGTATATTAATTAATATATTTCAATAGATTTTCTTTTAATCATTTAAAGTAGTTATGTGGCTATCTGAAAAGAATGATAATTTATTCCTTTTCAAATAGATATGTATTATTTTTATTTTTGTGTTATTTCATTAAATAGAACATTGAAAATAGTTGTAAATAATTATGATAAAATGAGAAAGGATAGATTTTTCTTAAAGATTTCATTTTTTAAAGTGTATGTGTTTGTGTGTGCATGTCTGACTGTATATCCACAGAGGCCAGGAGAGGGTATCAGATGTCCTGGAGCTAGAGTTCAGGCAGCTATGAGACACTGGTGTGGATGCTAGGAATGGAACTTGCGTCCCCTGGAAGAGCACAGCAAGCATTCTCCAGAGGAACAAAGCCCAGTTATAAATGAGAAGTCTTCTGATCATTCACGTGTATCCTGGACCCTGTTCTGAGCTAGACTGCAAGCGCCGAAGGAGGCTTCAGGGTCAGAACAAAGGACCAAATGAGGACAGGAAAGCACGGAATAAATGGATGATGCATCGTATTTGAGGATTGTGATAGTGACTCATACTCCAGGACTCTTTACAGAATCACAACTATGGATACAGGGCATATGTGGAGAAAGGATGGCAGGGGGANAGAAGATNGAGGGCTGGACCCTGGAGTTAGTCCTTCAGTCAGACAGGGAAAAATTTAGGCTGGGAAGGAAGAAGCCTTCCAGGAAGAAGCCAAGAGATGGTACTACCCATCAGGACCAGGGAGACTATAGGATACCAGGAGGAAATGGCCAGAGATACAATATCAAGACATTTGTCCACGGTGGGGATAAGTTTAGGATACCTAAGCATAGTAAAGAGTGACCTCTAACTGGCCAAATAAGAAGCTGAGACCTAGGAAGGAAATTGTGTCAGTAGGTGGAGGAGAATGTTCCCAGGAATAAGATGTTTGCTCTGGCATAAATACTCTACTTCAGAGTAAAGCATTAGGAGAAGTATTGGTAGTGAGCTGTAAATTGAGCCTGGAGGTAGGGGAAGCCTGATGTTGGTGCTGGATCTCCACTTAGGATCCACCCTGCACCTGCATGTTGAAC
>LZPO01017706.1:9096-25981 GCA_001675575.1 Neotoma lepida | reverse complement strand
TACATCCATACACACAGATACAGAAACATAAACAGAAATAATAAATCTTGAGAGGTCTTCTATCTCCACCTACAAAGAAAACTAGAAAATCAATAACTCAAAAATTTTATATCATCAAAAATATTCATTAGAAAAACAGAAAAATAAACTAAGATAATCGATGGGCCAGAGAGATGGTTCAGTGCACTTCAGAGAGATGGTTCAGTGCACTTACTATCAAACTTGACAACTTGAGTTCATTCCCTGGAATCCACATGCTATAGCACACATGCACACACATACACATGTGCACACACATGTTAAATAAATAAATAAAACTTANCTAAAATTTATAGGTGGTGAAAATATATTCAAACAATCAGAATACACATCTTAAAGGGTGAAAGCATAGGATTTTTCATGGAATAACACCAATTTTTATACACTTAGGACTTTTTGTTGGTAAAGATTAATTGTAGCTAATGAGACAAAAATAGTTAATTATATTATTTTAAAAATAGGCAGAGGGAAACCTCCAGTTTTTCTTTGCTTTGTCTTTTGAGAGCCAGTGGCTCTGCCTCTTCCCAAAATATCTTAAGTATATCACTTTCATACAAGCCAGGCTGGATTTCCCAACCAGGAATGCTCAGGGCTGCTTTGATTTTGAGGCAATAGTAGAGAGTTTCCTGCAGTTGTAACAAGTATTAAAACACAAAAGAAAGCTATTCTATCAAAATAACACTACCAGCTAGAACTGCACAGATAATGACATCAACAAGGCCACACACTGGAAGCTCCNATGGAGATTTTGTTCCTTGCCTATGCAGGTTTTGGGAGCAGTAGCTACAATATAATGCCTAGAAATGAGACTCAATTTTACATGCTGCCTTGACATCGATTAGATAGAAGCNAAAGAGCCGCCTATGGTCTAACCACAATTCCTCTCTAATCTACTTCAGCANTTGNGTTCTCTGGATAGATCTGTAGAAAGTGTTAGGCATAGTAAGCCAATCACATCCTTTTGTTGGAGCCATGGTGCCGTTTACTCCATCCCCTTGATGGTCCAATGTGACTCCTAGTCTCTGGTTGTTCATTTTGTTACCAAGTNTAATGTCTATGTGACCTTGCATGTCACATAATGTCTTCTTTCTCAGGCTGGGAGTATACATGACACATAAACTGATGTTGATCACATCTGTTCAGTGTTAGGTATTGTGTGTTCAGCCACTTCTATAATCCTAGAGGAATGCCTCCTTCCCCAAGGGGATGAATAGGAGATAAAACAGCAGGCTTTCCATAACACCATGTCACATGGACTTCTCTTCTCTCTNTGTGTGTGGGGGTTTTCTCTTTTCTGTCTGTCTCAAGTGCCTATCTGTCATTCTTTCTTATGGACACTTGCCACTAGATCTAGGACCAACCTAGATAATCCAGCTGATTTCCTCATCTCATGTTCCTTAATGCAATTATATCTCCAAAGGTGCCTTTTATCAAATATTCACAGGGTATGGANGTTAGATGCCTTTGGGAGGGGGTGCCANGGTCTCCAAGATCCAAGGTAGGTTAAAAAAACAATGATGCTTTTTCTTTTTATATTTTGCTCCAGTTGACTTTAAAAGCTCATTATTACAGAGGAAATTCATTTTGNTGATTTCCACAAAGAATCTTTGAATCCAATACTAGAATTTGAGGGCTTTTAAAATAAAATGTAAAATAAAATATATGTGAGTCCATCCTGTTTACTACCAGAGACAGATTTCAACTAAGATGCTAAACAGGATAAAAATTTTGCACATTATCTAGGACAATATAATGAGAANAATTCTGATGCAGCTCTTGTTCAATGGGAAAGACCATGAAGTCTGATTAGCAGTGGCTCCTCAGGTACCAAAGTAGGAGTGACAAAACACACACTAGGAATTTCCAGTCCCTCAATTTAATGATCTCTAGTCACTCTTGTAAAGCAATTCCTGGCAAATTGCAGGTTGATTATGAATTAAGCTAGTCCTGTCTCTAAGAACACCAGCACGTCGATCAGAGTTTGAACAGAAAGCACAGACACCAGAAGATGATATACTTTGTAAAGGGGGCTGCCTTTCACAATTTGGCCTTTCACAGTCGTAGAGTCGGGTTCAACAGCTTATGGGAGATAGTCTCCTTTCTCTGGCNCTGCAGCCTGAATTCAGCATGGAAGGCCATGAGCTGGACATGAAGTGGTAGAGATGGGAAAAATGGAGCTGTAGAGAATTTGTAGAATGTTTGGGATTGGACTACATTCTGTATATGTCACCCACTGGTATTGTTTCCAACTTTGGAGGTTAAGATTGTACTAGAGGAAATGTTAGTGCCTAATCTTAGTTAATTAGTAGTTAATCTTCTGCTTGAAGGAGAGAGATGCTAAGGATTAAGTCCAGGGTTTTGCACTTGCTAGGTTTGCACTCTCCTACTGAGCCCAAAGGTTAATTTTACGTGTAAAGTTGAACAGGTAATAAGGGTCCCAGATATTTGGTTGAACATTATTTTTAGATGCCTGTGAGGGTGTTTCTGGATGATATTAGTATTTGAATATGTAGACTGAATAAAACACTCTGTCTTCTCTAGTGTAGTGTCATCCAGTCCACTGACGGTTTGGGGAAAAAAAAAATAGGAAGGGGAAGAAGGGAGAATTGGTTCTCAGCCTAACTGCTTGACTTGGAATATCCATTTCTCTTACCATAGACCAGAACTCATACCATTGATTCTTCTGGTTCTCAGGTGTTCAGCTTCATGCTGGAAGGACAGCACAAGTTCCCGGGTCTCTAGCTTACAAATACCAGAGTATTTAGCATAATCACACACTCTAGTTTCTATCTATCTACACACCTATCATCTATCTATTTAACATCTATCTATTCATTTATCCTACTGGTTCGTCTCTATGGAGAGCTATGTTTAATATGGAGCCTTTAGGCAGGGAGTTAAATATGTACCTGAATCAAGATCTGAAGAAGGTGATGTCAGAGATGTTCAGAGTATAAAACAGGATGCACACTGGTTGTTAAGATGAGAGGCCAAACAATAAATGATATGTACAAGAGCTACAACAGTGCTTCATGCCTTATCTTGACATCAAGAACATAGAGAAAAGATGGTTGCTATTCTACTTTTCTATCCCAAATCCCATGCCCCCCCCAAAAAAAATTCTGGTGGTGCACAACAACCCAGGACTGAACAGAAAAATGAATTCTCAGAAATGTTTACCAGATTAACTGAGTTGGCTCAAAGCAGCTNCACTACAAGCCTTATTAACATGAATTATACCATGAGCAGAATTGTCTGATGTCTGTTGTCTCATCTTTTCTTATCCATCTTGTCTTGTCTTATCTTATCTCTGCTTCATTCGGTACACATGTGACAGTTAGCTAGAGTACTGCCTGATTTATTTTTCAAAAAAGAACTTGGTATTATCTATGAGACCAGCTTTCAGCTGTTAGATGGCAAGATGACTCTGACTAAAGGATCTTCCAGATACACATCAGCTTTCAAGTTAACAATCACATTCTTTCTAGGCAGCCCTGCCCAATGACTGAGGCCAGTGGATACTAAGGCCTGGTCATTTCTACCAACTGGGTTTCTGTAAAACTCACTGTCTTAGTTTGTTAGGGCTGCCACAATAGATAACGTGGAGTGAGTGGCTTACATAACCAATTATTTTCTCTCTAATCATGAAGACTGGAAGTTCAAGATCAAGGCACCAGCTGTGTCCATTTCATCTTGTCACATCTTGTAGATATCTTCTTTCCTAGTCTTGTGTCTTTTCTCTGCATTTGCTTGTCTCCCAATCTCTTGTCCTAACAAGGACAGCAGTCATGTTAGAGTAGTTTCTACCCCCTTGACATCATCATATCTAATTCCGTCTGTAAAGAACCTTTACTTGCAAATTGCATTAGCCCATCCCCAAAATGACATTTCAGCCTTAACCAATACCACATATCATTTAAATATCATTGAAATCAGGTGTGGGTGAAACCTCAGATATGAGTCATGCTGACACAAAATTATTTTCTGGCTATGAACCTATTAAATGAAACAAGTTATCTATTTCAAAATTCAACCATGGGGCCAACACATAATTCCAAAAAAGAGAAAGAAGAAATTGAGCTAGACTGACCTGGAAGCTTCTTCCCTGAGGACTAGCCCTCATAGCACCTGAAGATTCTGTGCAAGCTGNNGAGAGAGAAAAGCAATCAATAGTCCTACCCAGTTTTAAAGCCTCAAAACCATAAGACCAGTTCAGCAAGATATCCCCAAGGGTACAATAGTGGTACTTTTATCACAGAGGTAACTAACAGCTGACTAATTGGACTTCANGCCATTCAGTAGTGGCTGGTGAGTTCATGGACTCTGGAGGAGAGTCTACTACTGCCATCTAAACCAGATTAATTTATAACCCTTTGCTAAATACTTATACCCACAAATAAGTGCAACCCTCATTCCCATTAATTTTTTTTCAGTAGACAAGGATCATTACAGAAATCCATAACCTGTCAAAATGCAGAAAACAGCCAACTGTGGAGTACCCAACTCCAACTGATATGTATACAATACAGCTCCTATACCTAAGACTCGGGCACTATCAGAGGAGAGAGGGCATAAAGACTAAGAGATAGAAGGTCAGGATGTCTGCTGTGAGGAAGTATCTTCTGTGTATGACAGGGAATCTATCTATACCCATGAGATCTCAAAACCATAGTCATCTAAACAAGATCTGCACAATGACAACACCAGTTAACCTGCCAGCATTTTTGATAAGGGAGATCTCACATGGCCCTACCTGTAGATGAATGGCTACTGAGAGGGGGAGAATCAGGCTTTTCCCGGGACAAGNTCCTAATAGATTATCCAGTCCCCACTAGTCACACATATTATAAGCAAAACTAAATAGACTTAGCAGGCTGTNTGTGTGTGTGTGTGTGTGTGTGTGTGTGTGTGTGTGTGTGTATCTGTGAAAATAAAGTAGAAGAGGTCATGGATTTGAGAGGGAGTGGGGGGCTTGGGAGGAGTTAGANAGAAGAAACGTAAGGTTTGGAAATGATGTAAATACAGCACTCATNTATGAAATTCTCAAAAAATTCTTTTAACTAAAAAANACTTGGTTCATGTGACTGTGGAAGCTTGGGAAATTCAGAACTTCTGGAGTAGGCTGGCAGACTGGAAGCCCAGGGGTGCTGAAGGTGTTTTTCTTCACTGAGGAAAGCTCAGTCTTCTGTTTAAGCCTTCAGCCATCAAATGAAGATAACCAGCATTATGGAGCTTAATTTATTTCACTTAAAATCTGCCGACTCACAGAAACACTACAATGATGTGGGCTTGAAATTTTCAGGAAAGAATACATGCAAGTTTATTAGTGTGCATGTGGAGAGTCTCAGGAGTGTGATTACGACTAAGATAATGTTTTACCACAGCCCAGCTGAGGTCGATGTTTTACCACAGCCCAGCTGAGGTCGATGCATGGAATTAGTCTTCCCCGTGCTATTTGCTTCAGAGTCCTGATTAATTGGCTGAGAGTGCTGATGTGAACTGTAGTCCCAGGGACTCTTTGAAGAATGTTTCATTGGTTTTACTAAGATGAACCTTGAAAAAGAAGTGGCTTCTGCAAAGTAAGTGGAGTTGGGGAAATACCTCGGGCAAAGGGAAATGTGTTTTTCTTGCATGCTGACAGATTAGTATGTGCAGAAAATGGAAAGTAACTGTGAAAAAGACAAGGGAATAATTCCACAGATCATCNGAAATGGGACACTTTCTATAAGATGCCAGCCACAGCAATACTGGATGCTATGTAAGAGCCTACTGTTGCAAACTCAACTTGTAGACTTTGTATAGGAATTCCTTCCTCTATTCTTTTATTGGTCTTTAAAAAAAATGGTCTTTTGATTGCTGAGAACATCAACATTTTTCTTAAAAGCAAATTAACTTTCTCACAAACATANCTTTCATGTGAGGCAACCCTAACAAGAAACTGCCAGTAGAGAGAAAGGAAANTAGCAGGAACCATGAGGAGAATTACAAGGGCAGTTAGTTAAATGGGCCTCATTGTTTACACGTGTTCAGAACAGCTAGGAGATAGGTGAAGACCTCACATGCACTGTGGGGAAAACTTCATATTCATAGTTCAGTTTTCACAGTCTACAAACTAAGGGGCCTGAGAAAAATTTCTACAAATCATNATTGCCACTTGGCTGGCCAGGTCACATCGGTTTCCAGCCCCAGGCTTTTCATTCCTTCCTTCATGAATTCAAATCAATAAGCACTGACAGTATGTCAACACAGTCTGTAGCCAAGACAAGATGAAGAGAAATATACAGGAGTGTACTAGGAGGTGAAGACAAAGAGATCTTCTAGTGATTCGAGTGACCGAACCCGCAACAATATTGAATCAGGAGAGACCCATACCCTAAACAAGGACAAGACCATTGGCCCATCAACCGAGCACGCTAGATACATGATTGCTAACTGAAAAAAAAAATTACTTAGGAAGATTTGCAACCAGTTTGTACCCATTTCAGGCAGTTTTACATAACAAGAAATGAAATTCTAAGAAAAGTTCATAAGTGATACATTCTAGCTAAATTGTAAGAATATTGGCAATATTTTGAGTGTTGGTTCATTGTTTTTCACTCTTGCTAACTTTCTCACACTGNGGAGTGAAAACAGGGTTTCCTCCCACATGCAAAGCAAGCTCCTGTCCTAGCCTGCTTCATCTTTAATAAATGCTACTCTCTTAAATCATTATAAAATACAATTTCTTGTATCTGGAAGAGAAATATATCATTCTCGGCAATTAAACTCAGGTACACATATTTTAGGTAATTTGGTTTTGCTTTTTTCCTCAGACTCAAGTGTTGCTTCTTAATAATGGTATTTATCTTAGTAAGTTGGAAAATTATCAACAAGACTAGCCAAGTTAATTATTCATATTTTAATATTAAGGTATTACTTATTAGCACATAACAAATTATCCCAATATGAGTTAAGAGAAAACAAATATTTATTATCTCAGAGTTTCTGTGGGTGAGAGTCTACCTGAGCAAGGCCTTGTTGGGCANCTCTGGCTTGCAAGTGTGTCTAAAGGTTGTAATCAAGGTCTTGGTCAGGATTGTGACCATCTCAAGGCTGTATTCACACAGCTATTGGTGGGTTTCATTGGCTACAGATTTTAATCCTTGGCCATGTTGGTCTCTCACAACACAAGAAATTTGCTCTCCCTAAGGTTGTGTGTGTGTGTGTTGAGGGGAGATGGAGAGACAGAGAGACACAGAGAAAAAGAACGGCAGGAAGACAGAGACATGTTTGTAACAACCTTTTCATATTTTAATCTCAGAAGTGTCACGTATTTTTTAGAAGGGCNTCATCACACTCAGTCCACAGTCAAAGAGAAGGGATTACTCGGGACATAAATACCTCAGCCAGTCAGGGACCACTGAGGAACATTCCAGAGGCAGTGTGCTTTACTGTTCACTGGCACGTGATAACACATCATATTATGATTTCGCTAAAGGGTTTCTAAGTGAGGCTTTCATGTTCCATCAGCCCAGTGAACACTTATGCCAAAGCTGGACACCTGGGGAGATGGGGCATTAGCTTTCAAAGAAATGGAATGGGAGACCGACCGTGGCATGTTTCACAATCTGTCTCCCCTCCACACCCTAGCTGTGGTTTGTGGCGGAAAATGTTTTTGCTGACAATTGTGCTAGTCAGCTTTCTGCCACTATGACAAACAGCTGAGAGAAATCAATCTGTAGAGAAAAAAAAAAAGCTATTTTGGCTCATGGTTTGGAAGGTTTCAGCCCCACTGTGTTAGGATCTGTGGTGAAGCCGCACAAATGGGTAGACTCGTGAGGAGAAGGCAAGCACTCGTCTAACNGTTGGAGAGCAAAAGAGAGGAAGACAAAGGGCCAGGACTCCCACACCCTTCAGTGACCGGAAGACCTCNCTCAAGGCCTCATCTCTTTAAGTTGCCAACATCTCCCAGGAGCAGCAGGCTGGAGACCAAACCTTTAACACCTGGGCCTTTGAGGGACACATCCACATCAGAGTCCTATCTCACTAACTTCAGGCATGAGACTTGCTCAGATCACTGAGACTTGAGGGGCAGTTGTGAACAGAATGCCTAAGGAGCATTGAGTATTCCAGCTTACCTCNGTCCTCTGACCTCAGAGGATTTGTGAAGTACGCAACGAGAGACACCGAGGACAGACCTCCAGGCCCCTGCCAGGCCTTACCTCCATGAGCCACAGAGAAATTGGTATCTGTTGTGATCAGCCCCTGAGATTCAGGGAAGTGGCTTTATCACGGCAGCACAAATTGACTGAGTCCAGTGGAGAAGCAGGGACACAGTCAGAGCCACAGTGTCTGCTTCCTTCAGTGTTCTGTCTTCAGATCCCCTGAGACTGGTTAAGTCCAGTCCCCATAGGTATGTGCACTGCACAATGTGTTTCAAGAGCATGCAGTCCCCTAAGGCCTACTGTGTCACTTTGGCAAAATCCCTAAGGCCCTCAGAAAACAGACACATGCTTTTTTTTTCTCCCCAAAAGATACACCGAGCAGTTTAAAGTTGTTGTGTTTAAGACTTGGCAGATATTCAGTTGTCTGAGAGTTTAGGTAGTCATAACTCACCTCTTAAAAAAACTTTCCAATTTGTTTTACTTCAGTTTGGTGACAATCTAGACAGTTGTCACTGAATCTAAACCATAAAAAATAAGAAGTGAAACAGGAGCAGTGTGTGTGCTGACTGTGATGAACTCAGGAGGCTGGCTATTTAGATAGTTGTCTGATTGTGCTGCCCCCCTGCACACCAGAAATCAAATGAAAGGGCTCTCACAAACAGCGTGTCACCTCTGCCTCTAGGCACACTTATATCAATCCAGTGATTATGATTCTTCNCCAAAACCAAAACTGAACCACTTAGGGAGGCTCATTTCAATAGTTAGTTTAGAAGCTTTGGTCTTGTTCCTTTGTTCTCCATCTCCCTGCCGGCAAGCACAAAGGAAAGCATGAGCTGCAGAACTAACTGCCTCCTAATTAGAAGTCACCTTGACTCTGAGTGATTCAGAAATATCTTGCACATGTATGTGTGTCTACACTTGCATTATTCAGGGGCTTATTAGAACTTCCAAAAAGTCATGTATTGATAGCTCAGTTTTCTGTTCTGTCCTCTGTCATAATATTCTAATTGATATCTCTCTCTTTGTCTGTCTCTGACTATCTCTGTCTCTATCTCTTTTTCATGGATCTTTTTCTCTCTCTCATGGATCTCATATACACATATTTTTTCAGCAACACAAAAATAATGATAAATCCAAAGTTGCNTAGAAACACACACACACACACACACACACACTGTCATTGTCAGAGAATCAATGTAATAAAGATCATTTCCTATAAGATTTTCTAAGGTCTGATGCTTTATGAATTTCTCCCCTCCCAACAATTTCAATTCTTTTCTCAGTGAAATCTTTTGAGAGAGTAATTTGNACAAATCTCATCAATTTACTCTTCCATTCCCTTGGTCTTCCTCTGTCTCCTCAGCCCCATTGTCTTCATCCAGGTTACATAGATTCCTAACTGGCCTTTCCCAGCTTAGGTTCATTTCTCTTAGGTTCATTCAGCTCTCTAGGGCGAAGCCTTCTTCATCCCAAGAACTTGAAAACAAGAGCAACTTCAACCACCAAGAAAGGCCGTGGGAGTCCTTTCTGAGAAAAAGCAATNAGGCAACACCGCTTAAAAGCAATGTTTTGCCAAGGTTACAGGAAATCTCCATCCTGGAACCTTTGAGTGGATTCACAGATCCAAAGAAAGAGTGGATGCCATGAGATTGAGTGGCACTGACCACGGTTGTCAGCAGAGTTCAGGTGTAGTAACCCGAGTCTTTCTGTCCATGTGGTGGCTCTATTTCTCACTGTAAATAAGTGAATTGAAATTCCTGGGCTCATTTTGACTCCTGAAATTTTACTGACTAAGATTTTTGTCATTCGTTCCTTTATAAAAACAAGGTCTGGGACCTTCTAAGGCGGGGGAAAACTCAGCGCACTCTCTGCTACCACGCTGCCAGTGCTTCTTGGAGTCAACATGGCATAACTGAATAAGGAATTCTGCACAAAACCTTCCCCAACTTCCTCATGACCTCTATTCCCACTACCTCTTTTCTCTCAGTGCTNCCCTTAGGAGCTTAACCCTGTGCTCNAGGCAAACTGAATCAGCCAAGCTGCACATTTCCCTGCCCCTGGGTTTCCGCTTTAGCCGGCCCCTTTGCCTGAGACACTCACCCCTGCCCTCTTATCTGTCCTTACCACCTTACCTAGTTCATTCAATTTGCTTTGAATGTGATCTCGTCCTGTTTTCCTCTTTCCTCTTCCAGTCATAAATGAATCTTTGCTCCCGTACATGCTTGGTTGAAGCAACCCCGTCTGCTCCTTCAGTCTAGAATGTTCTTTATGTCCTTCCCACTTCCATTCATATTTTATTCTGGTTTTAACTTAAACCATTTCCTTAGGGAAACGTTTTCTAACTCCCAAGCCTCAGTGTGATTCCGACTTGTATTTTCCAACCACATTCTTACTACTGTCAGAGCAGTCATCATAACTACTTGCTTAGAGTCTGCTTTCCAGCGTGCTTTGCATTTCACGGATGCGAGGAAAGGTCTTGCTTACTTCTTACTATTTCACCTCTACATTGAAGCCTGGTGCACAGCAGATGCAAACATATCTGTCTTCCAAGTGGTGCTGAAGGAATTGGGTTTCAATGAAACATGTTATTATGTTCCTACCATGTGCCAAGCAGGGTTGTAGGTGCTTGGGATATATCAGTGCACAAAGAAGGTGGCATCAGAGGGCTGGTGACGTAGCTCAGTTGGTAGAGTACTTCCTTAGCATGCAGGAAGACCTGGGTTCCACCACATAGAATTAGGTGTGGAAGTATACACTGTAATCTCAGTACTCAGGAGGTGAAGACAAGAGGAACAGACAGATGNTTAAGGTTGTCATCAGCTACACAGTAAATTCAAGGCCAGTTTGAACTGCACAAGATGCTGTCTCAGAACAAAAAAGAGATGGAGATCCCTGAGCCCTTTCCCATGAGGCTCAGTCAGATTCTAGCAGGAAAACACAGATGATTAACATAAGTAAAGTAGATGGTGTGTTGGAAGTGAGAGCACCNTGGAAAACGCGAAAGCAAAGAGCAATGGAAACACACAATTCACACTACTGAACTAGGTCTTTGGGGTGGGTCTCATTGCAATGGTGATGTTTGAACAGAGCTGAAGGAGTCAGTCAGGTAGACACCTGGGGGAAGGGTGTTCTGTGTAGAGAAAGGGCCAGGGTAAAGGTTCAGAGATGAGTGTTGCCATCATTGGAAAGAACAATGGTGTGTCCATTGGAAGGAGATGGTGTGTCCAGAGCTAGGCCAGAGGTTTTAGACCTGTGTAAGGAGTTGGCTTTTATGATGAATTAAAAGTGTAAGNCAATCCCTGGGTTNCAAAGAAACATGATGATCTGATATTTCCTTCCACAGATTTGCTCTGGCAGCTAGGTTTATACTAGAGTACAGGGGAGGGGGCAAGTCTGTAAACTGAGGGATCAGTTCAGTGGTAGGAGGATCTGATAGGAGCAGGTTGCTTGGACCACAGTGGTAGCACTGGAAATGGGGAGAAATGCTCAACTTTTACATTTGAAAGAGATAGCGCAACAAGGTTTATTGATAGATTTTACATGGATGTGAGAGAAAGTCCTGAACACAAGTTCAGAACTTTTAACCTGTAGTAGGTGGAAGGATAGAGTTCCTAAAAGCTGAGAAAACACACACACACACACACACAAAGTAGGTTTTTAGAAAGATCAGAAATTCAGTTTTGAACTCTTTGCTTCTAAGATATTGATTAGGCATACAGGAGGAGCTGTTAGGAATCCAATTTCAATTGTGTGTGTGTGTGTGTGTGTGTGTGTGTGTCTGTCTGTCTGTCTGTCTGTCTGTCTGTCTGTGTCTATGTGTACCATGGCACACATGTGGAGGCCAGAGGACAACTTGTAGGAGTCAATTCTCTTTTCCCATCATGTGAGTTCCAGGGATCTAACTCAGGATGTCAGGCAAAGCAGCAAGTGCTTTTACCTGATGAGCCCTGAAGTCAGTTTTGGAGGAGAGACAGAAGAGCCTGTGGTTTAAGAGATAAGGGGAGAAGTGCAGGGTCAATGAATGTGTGAAACCCTATCACCTCTGTCCCCTTCTACCTTCTGTGTCATCATTATATCTGTACCTTTCCTGTCTCTTCTACGTTAGAGATGTTTGAAGACAGGAAGAGGCTATATCTTTTAAAAAATGCATAGCTGCCATGGAACCTAGCATAGGTATATAGCAGATACTCCCATCAATGTTGGTTGACTGAGAGCAAACATTAAATGAAGGTGGTCTTGGCTAAAGCTCTACTCTTACTTATCTTTTTGGTGTTCTCACATTTNTAAAAATAATGATCCTAACACCCACCTCACCNCCGTGCTATCCTCTTAACTGCCCCAGATGTTCCTTCACTGCCCTTCTGATCTCACTTGCTTGGCAATGTGCCCACATCAAGTCGGTGCCCCAGGANGGTGAAAGGGGTAAGTTCANGATAGCTAACATTATTAGAGAACTCCACATCAGGAGCCTATCACTGAACAGCAATCTGCTTGGGAAAAATCCCCCGAAGAAAGGCGTTCTAATATTGAGTATGAAGGGCAGTAGAAACCAAGTTTCCGGGCACAGCAAAAAGAACCTGAAATAGGAAAATATGTTGTTTTCTCTTTTTAATCTGAATTGGAAATGTCTAACAAGAATATTAATCAACTGTTTCTAATAAAGTAAGAAAACAGGCCAAAGGAAGCCCAAGCACCGCTGAGCTGTTCTTAATTGCCTTCTCACNGTATTAGATTTTAAAGCTGTAAAATACTATTACATTTCCTCTTCAAACGAGGCATGGATCTGTTTGATGATTTGATGTACTTTCCTCCAATTAGTTGCAATCATGTGCTGATTCTACATGGCCGTATATTCTGAGCTAATTTTGGAGTACATATATAAATTGAAATGATNTCTTTTACTCATTCATTTATTTAAAGAATACCTACATAGGTTAGTTAGTGCTGTGGGAAGGAGAAGGAGAAGAAGGANGAAGGAGAGGAGGAGGAAGAGTAAGAAAAGCAGTAACAGCAAACAAACATTTAAAATGAAGACCAGACAATAATCCTCAAACACTCGAAACTTCTCTTGCCCTTTCTGCCAGCAAGTTCAAATTCCATTTTTTGTTTCTTCTCTAACCTCTTCCTTGCAACTAGGAAATTTAACTATGATCCTCAAATATTTATACTAATAAGTTGTCAGTAGTCTAATCCTTAAATAACTAGGAGCAGCATGTCATTACAAATGAAATATTAAGACAGAAGGAAGGAAAGTGACTCAGTTCAAGTTATTTAACAATTAATGTGNAAAAGGCTCAAACAAGAGTTACCCAGGTGTGAAGTTGGAAAGCAGTTTGATAAATGCCTTCCACAGGGTGAAGGCGAGAGCTGTATCATTCAATAAAGCAAATGATTTCCACAGGGAGAAAGCACACAGCAGGGGTGCTGAGAACATTTTGGTCCTTTGAGCACCTTAGTTTTCCAGACAATTAGCAGAAAAGGATTCACATGATTTTGTCCCTTGTTTTACAAAGACTGCCGGAAAGCCAGAGAAGTATCTGGGATGACGGGCAGGTCACCGGAAGGTGAATGGAGTTAAGTGTGATCTATAAACAATAGGCAATACTCANTAATATTTGACTCAAAGGAAAACTGCAGAAAGGGTGAAGTGAATCATAGATACTGACTTTATTCGGGAAATAAAAGGTTTATCAGCTCAGCAAAGTCTCACAATCATGGTTCAGTTCACCCCAAAACTCTTTGTGGTCTATTCTAGGCTGCCTCAGCTGTGGCAATTCAAGGCACCTCTTGTATTCAGAGGCAATTTTGCAGTAAGATATAGAGTTAAAGAATAAAGTACCCTTTTCCATTTCCGTTTGCTTCTCTTTCCCCAACAATCAAGCTTTCAGACAAGCAAAATAAAACCCAAGCAGCTTCAAGACAGGGACATTTTATGAGCTTCCTTTTTGCCATTATTCTCCTTTGACTGAGCGATCAGTTTTTGACAACGGAGTATTTATCTTCCTTGCAATGCCCAGATTCATGGTCTCCTGTCATCCACTCTAGTAATAATTTTGTTGGCTAAAAGGTATAAAGAGTCTATTTTGAAAGTCAATTTGTAATTTTTGCATTTTAAACTTCCTCCCTCATGCCTCTAAAATCCATCTCAGGTGGATTAAAAGACTGACTAATAAAATCCCAAAGCCTAAACATCAGCATAAGATACAATTTAACAGCTCAAAGGCAGTGAAAAAATACTTTTAAAAATAATAAGCTTAGAAACAATAGGCAAAATAATAGTGTACTGACAGATTCAGATGCACAAAAATAGTAACAAAAACTTGATTTTTCTTTCTTACAGAGATCNTGGAGGAGACCCTTCCCTAGGCTTCACCATGTTGTCATTGCTGTTGTTCGCCTTGCAGTAGAGACCCTTTACAGCATGCGTTANGAAAAATGCTCAGTGCCAATCAAAATGACCAAACTGTAAATCAAAATGAATTACACAAGACTGAATAAGTGAGAAAAAAAACCCTAATCCTAAAATAGCTAATGAGCATATGCCACAAANAGATAATTCTCATGAGAAGGGACGCAATTCACTCAATAAACACTTCAATCTCATTAGAGAACAAATGCATGCAAATCAACCAGTGAGATGCACTTTTTTCTATTAAATTAGAAATGTGTATAACAGTTCTACACCTTGTGGATAAGCATACTAAATACTGGACACAGTTTTACTTGCTGATGATTGTAGAAACTACTGCTCTGTACTGACCTTGCAGTCACAGACACAGGACAGTAAGATATCTGCCGATGGGGCCCAGATGAAAGACTAGCCTCTTGGCAGACTGCTCCCCGCAAATGTGAATGTGGAGCAACTGTAGGAAAAGAAGGATCCCATTAGTCATTCCAACCATCACCATAGTGAAAAACATCCCTGAGATGCCTGCATCCCATCCTACTTCGTAGAGTTCAATGGTTTAGGCTGCCACTGTGGAGATAGAAAGGAAGGTTGAGAAAGCCCCCTTAGTTCTGGCCTTTCTCCTCTTTTAGTTTGCCTTGCAACAATCATCATTTGCCTTTCATCTTTACCCTAAGGACAGAATCAGGGCAACAGTGAAGTCCTGCTGGGAAAAGTTCTCCCTGAAAAGAGTTGTTATCAACGTCACAAAACTACATTCTCAAACCCTTAGAGATTGTGCTGGCTTGAATAAGAATGCCCCCCCCCCCAATTCAAATATTTGAATGCTCTGTCCCCAGTTGGTGGAACTGTTTGAGAAGGGTTAGGCCGTGTAGCTTTGTTGAAGGAGGTGTGCCACTGGGGGTTAGGCTGTGTGGGTTTCAAAAGCCCACCCTATTCCCGGTTAGCTGTCTCATGCTTGTCAATCAAGATGTAAACTCTGAGTTACTGAGCCAGCGCCATGCCTCCCTGCATGCTGCCATGTTCCCTGCCATGATGGGCATGGACTCTAACCCTTTGAAACCATATGCCAATTAAAGGCTTTCTCTTTTAAGTTGCCTTGGTCATGGTGTTTTATCACAGTAACAGAAAGATAATTAAGTCAAGGCACAGGAAGTCTCTGTTGCCACACTCCCCTACTCTAAGCTCAAAGGGCAATCAAGCCTTGGTGTAGCTGAAAGGGACCAGCAGATGTCTGTTGTGCCCAGGCTCTCCAGTATCCTCCCTTGAGTCTTTGAACAGCTAGAAGGACAGATTTGGGTGTTCACGAGCATCTTATCACAGGTAATCCCAGAGCATGTGAATGCAAAGGGCACAATAACAAATAGCTGAAAAATTTAATGGTAAAACAAAGATAACAAATGAACTGAAGTTACTTATCTGCTAGCAGAATGAAAGTGGATTTTCAAGATGTAAGAATGTGATAGACACAGAGGAAAAGTGCTGAAGAACAAGACAGTGAAGTGGTGAATGAGAATTTTCCCAGAAGCTACAAAAAGTGATAAAGGTCTAAAAACAGAAAAGGGATCACTAAGAAATATAGAGGGGCAGGGGCAATATCTGGGAAACAGCAAGTCCTAAGAGGAGAGAAAATGAAAAAAAAAATAAAAGGGATATAAAACAAGAAAGGACAAAAGGCTTTAGACAGAAAAAGTAATCTGTGTGGANAATTCTCAAAAAGCTAAAAACAGATCTGCCGCGTAGCTCAGCTGTACCACTCTTTGACATATACTCTAAGGACTTCACATCCTAATCCACAGATACTTGCTCAGCCGTGGTCAGTGATGCTCTAGTCACAAAAGTTAGGAGATCTATGTCTTTCAATTGATGACTTCATAATGAAAATTTAACACACATATGCAATGGAGTTCCATCTATCTGTAAAGAAAAATTAATAAATTGTAGGTAAATGGATGGCACTNGGAAANATGTAACAATAATGAAGAAGTCATGAAATTGAGGAAAGACATAGGAGTTGGAGGGGGAAGAAAGAAGGGTAGAAGTGGTGTAATCACAGTACTTGTGTATAATATTTTCAAAACAATTATTTAAAAATTAGATTAAGAAAAAGAAAATATCCAGACCTAACTTAAACATAAGAATTGTAGCAGGAATCCTAATTGGTCTTAATAATAAAANCCCAGAGTCAGATACAGGGGTAAATGCTGAAAGATCAGAGAGACAAAAGAGCCACCATCTCTTACCTCGCCAACTCCTCAGTCTGAAAGAGACTAAGCTCCTGTCTCTTCCCACCTTA
>LZPO01017705.1:16010-42833 GCA_001675575.1 Neotoma lepida | reverse complement strand
GGAGAAATTCTCTTACCCAGGAAAGAGCACACCAACTGGTTATCCAACACCAAATGGCCAGCCCAGAAAACAAACATCCAAGTAACATTATACAGAATGAGAAGGTTATATTTATGTTTAGGAATTGGGAATGCATTGATGTATGTAACGACAATTAATTTTTTAAATGTCTGAATTTGAAAGAGAGCGAGGTGGGTTAGATGGGGGGTTAGAGGGAGTTTAAGGCAGGGGAAAGATATTATACTCTCAAAAGTAAAAAGAAATTATTTTAAAAGTCCAAAATACAGAAATGTNAAGTGTTTATAATGTATTTTTGTTAAATGGCCTCTAAGTCACAGGGCAGAGGTATAGGTTAAACACTGCTAGTGCACATCTCTTTGGCCCTGGCCTCACACACTAAAGAATGTGAGATTTCAGGTGTGAGGAGAACTTGATGACACAGCCAGGGTAATAGCTTTGACCAGATGTAGAACACCACCAGGAAGCGGGGGCATGGCCTTAATTACCAGTATCCTTTGTGACATCAAGACAATGGAGCCACATATGTAATGGGGATTTTTCTGTTAGCAATAATGCTTAAATGCGAAATAAGAAAACTAACCTTGATCTTGTGTTCAGATAAGAAAAATACATCTAAATTCTATCATTTTAAATTGTGGTCAACAAAATTATTCTGAGAGAGATTACATGCATTGCCTCTGTGTTAAGACTTAACCCAACATGCGTTCTATACATTGAGAACTTCTCAGGTCAGCAGCCGTATTTTTAGAGGAGCTATGGTCTGTTTTTAGATTTCTTACAACTTATGGAAGATCCCCATACCTGAAGAGTCATNAGCATAAATAAACATTTCCAATAATAAAATATCAGGTTTTAAAAATAAATGTAAATGAATTTAATTCAAATTAAAGTGAAATCTTTGTTCTTCATTGTCTTTGCCATATGTAAATAGTCAAAGATGCTCTAGACTGCTATTTTCAAATCCAAAGCTTTGAAAATAAGCCCAGTGGATCCTATTTTAAAATGAAAGCAGTCANTTTCCCCTATAGCCTGCAAGGGCATTTCCTATGCCACCAACAATTGTAGCATTTCAGACCCCTCTTCCCCAGCAGAATGGGGATGGATGGGGCATACTTCAAAGGAGATAGTCTAATTTCCTTAACATTTCATTTTCATGGATTTTAGCACAGTATTCATCACATTCAGGCATTCAATTTATTGTCAATTTAAATTAAATAATGAAACTGAAGATATAATGTATTCTGTGAAAACTGATGAAATTCCTTAATCTTTATTACTTTATTCCTGACATTTATCAAAGGTGATTGCTAGTTAACTGGTACTGAGCTCGGGCCTCCTTAGGACCCCAACAATNCCTACTTAAACTCAAATGGAGTGTCCAGACAGGGTAGCCTTAGTCCACCTATGATTGCTGAGAAGCATGCCCCAAAAGAAACTCTCGTTTTATTGCATTTATATTCTTCCCCTGACAATTATCGAACTTTACGAATCTCAACCTCATTACGTTTGGATGACAGCCAACTGTCTTCTGGAAACGGCACTAAAAATTAATGGTGGAGAATTGCTAAAGAAAGAAAAAAGGGGTGGAAGGAAGGCATATGGTTAATGATGACATATTATTGCAGAAAAATGCAGCGGTTTGCACAAGTACTGGTGACCAGAGTTGGATGGGGGATATTGCCAAATCGAGTAGACTCTGTTGGAAAGCTTGCAGGTGCCCTGGACACTGCTGTGGGGAGCTATTCTTTCTCCATGATCATATTTGATATGGAACATTACTTCCTGGTTGTGAGGTTCAGCATGAAATTGAGGCTTTGTCATAGACAGAACGGCAGGGAGAGGAAACTTCTTATTTGCTACAATTTGAATTTAGCTGTGTCTGAGTTCAACACAGACATATGGAACACTGGAATGCTCACAAACCGCTACTGTCATCAGGGATGCTGAGATAGCAATGTTTAATTTCTTTTATCCAGAATAATAAAATATTCCCAAATGTATTTGGGAAATTGGGAAATTTGAACAGAGGCATTTTCTTCTTTCTAACCTAGAAATGTTGTCCGTATCAATTTTCATCAANATGATGCCTCCTCAGATGTCTGTTTTGAAAAGTATTGTTTGGGGAATGTGGTTAAGGGACATTTTGAAGTTCGTTTTGCCCAAAGAAGATGAAAGAAAAATTCAGCATAAATATCTGGAATTTTTACAAACTCCTTTTTGTCCATTGGAGCTCCCAATAAACTACAAGAAAATGGTATTTTTATGATCCTGTACCTTTTAATAGGAATTGAGGTTATTTCACAGAACCAAAAATGATGCTTCTGGAGATAAAGAATTGTTATTATTAAGATGGAATTAGGGAAACATTGCTTGAGTCTTGGCCAAGCCCACAATAAACCCACTTGCAAACTCCTTAAAACATGTACATTATGTAAAATAATGACTGATGTATAAGCATATCTTATGATTACCAAGTTTGGCAGTCAATCCTTAGACAGATTTGAGCCTCAAACTTCACGATTTTTTTAGTGTGTGTGTGTGTGTGTGTGTGTGTGTGTGTGTGTGTGTGTGTGATCATTTAGAACCAAGTCTGAGTTAGTTAAATTTCCAAATAAATGAGAAGTATGTACACAGGTGTAGGCACACTCACATACAGATATGAGAGCCAACTGTCTTCTGGAAACTGCACTAAAAATTAATGGTGGAGAATTGCTAAAGAAAAAAAAAAGGAAGGGGTGGAAGGAAGGCATATGGTTAATGATGACATATTATTGCAGAAAAATGCAGNGGTTTTAAATTAAATAATGAAACTGAAGATATAATGTATTCTGTGAAAAGTGATGAAATTCCTTAATCTTTATTACTTTATTCCTGACGTTTATCAAAGGTGGTTGCTAGTTAACTGGTACTGAGCTCAGGCCTCCTTAGGANCCCAACAATTCCTACTTAAACTCAAATGGAGTGTCCAGACAGGGTAGCCTTATGGCCATTCACAGTGGAGCAGAAATATCTGTTTTCATATTTCATATCAGATGCCTAGCTTTAGAATGGGGAGGAGAGTCGAGAAACAAAACCATTCTACATTTTACCTCAACACTGCAGCCTACAGTTGAAGAAAGTTTTGACACTTGAATTTCTGTTGCTTGCTATAGTCTTTCTCCAATTGGCACATATTACTTTCTGTACTCCTTTGGACTGAGAAGGACTTGTATATCAGTATTAAGTTGCAAAGCATAGAATAGGGAAATATGAATANAGGTGGAATTCAAACTTTTAAATGTATAACTGAGCCTGTCTAAGCTGAATTTCCCTACTCATCCCAGGGATAGTATGGAGTGTCTACCTATCTTCTACAACACAGACATAGTTTTTTTCTTCCTCCTTCATGAAGCTTTTGTGATCTCTTTCCATGTTGATTTCTTCCACAGAGTACATGCTACCTTAGTCAGACAACAATAGAACTTTATTTGCCTTAAGGTCTGGTATGAGCAGGCCCACCGTGGTCACTGACACCAAGGTGACTGNTGCCAGACTGTCGAATGCTGTAGCACACATCATAAAACATATAGAACAGAAACAGACAGTCACACAGAAAGCTGAATTTCCAATAAAGCTCTATAACTTCCTNGTGTCAACATGAAAGCACAACTCTNACTTCAAAGTGGATATAAGATAGTTTATTCTGCCACCAAATATGAGTAAGCATGGCCCCAGAATGAAGATTTACCNTACCTCCNAATTCCTTCTAATGTGGTAACAGTTGGCTAAAAATTTTNATACTACCAGAACAAAGAATTTTATAAGTTAAGAAACCTTTCATATACATTCTTGAAAACTTCAAGTAGATGGGTTACAGCAAAGTGGGNCAATCTTTGCTACAGAGCCTGGTTCTATCTCACAAGCATTCCTAGGCTTTTTGGATAGCCGGAAACTAGATGTCTGTTCTTACATTCCAAAAGATTTAACTGGTCATAAGCNTTTTGCACCAGGTAAAGGAGAAGAAAACAAATGGCTAGTAAAGGGGTTAAAGTTGTGCCAAGACAGTTCGACTTTGGACATACAATATTCTAACCTCTCCACATTGAAGTTGTCATCAGTTTCTCAGCCTTGTAAAAGGGTCAGTTGGAAGTATGGTTCTTTGCAAGGACTTTCTCTCACATTAGTTATCTGAGTTCAGGNAANACAAAATTCATTTAATTTATCTCTTTTTCTATTTTAAATAAAATATGTTCAAATTAATATTTAAATTAAAATATAATTATATCATTTTCTTTTTTCTTTTTCCTCCCTCCAATCTCTCCTGTGTATATGTATCCCTTGCTCCCTCTAGTAATCATGACCTGTTTTCTCTAATTGTTATTGATATATACACACATATACACAAACACACATATACACATATACATATACATACACACATATATGTAGATATATAAAATACATAATATATAACTAGAACCTGCACAGTTCATTTAGTGTTGCTTTTACGTATATGATTTCTGGGCTGACCACTCAGTGGTAATATATATTCCCANNGTGTCATCTCTGTAGTNTTACTTGCATATATATAATTTTAGGGCTAAGAACTCAGTATTAATCAAAGTACACACAGTGTCAACTCTATAGTTTCTACAAAAAGTTGGGTGAATTTTTGTTTTCCAGATACTGACATACAGATAAATTAAAAAGTAAAGTTTTCTAATTATCTGAATTACTAAAATATTAAGTAACACACATATATAAAACTATTAACANAATGCACCTGTGTAAATGACTTATTAAAATTTGAGAAAACATTGAGATAGAATACAGTTGTAACAATGGGGATAAGGTCTANTCAATCAACAACAATTTTCCCTATTGTAGCATTTGTCACATTTGAATGATAAGGTTTATGAACACATGCACTTTCTAGGCTATCTTATATCATGTGTGAGAACAATTACCTGCATGTTATAGCTCAAGACACTTGTGGTTTATGCCCATGATAACTGGGGCTGGAATGCCTTTCCCAGACACAAGAGGCTATCAAGTAACAACCTTAATATCAGATACAGGTTACCTCTTTTTAAATTGTTTATCANTGGGATCCCATAGACCTCAAGCATTATAGGCTACTTCCAATGTTCTTGGTTACCCTCCAGAACTTGATAACAGAACCTATTGCNGAAGATATCACATGCTTGAATCAAAGAATACAGTGGTGTGGGGTTCAATTTGGTAATGAACTGGAATCTTCAGCTCTACTGGCTAGCTTTCCAACTACTAGAAAACTATGCAAATTACNAGGGAAGTAAAGTAAAATAAAGTCTTAGCCAGATAAGAACCCTGTCAGTTATTATAGCAGTGAAATGGCAAGAAATGCCAATTACTGCCAAAGTGGCAAGAATGTTATAGAAGTAACCAACCACATTCTGATTAGNCTTCAAGCNATTAATAGTTGCTAAGAAAGTGCATGCTGATTCAAAGTCTTCCTTCACTTGTCCCTAACTCTGACTCTGTCCTCNGAGTTTCCACATCTCTTGTACTCATCATGCTATCATAGCTGATTCTGTAGATTACTCTAGCACAGTGGTTCTCAATCTGTGGGGCGTGACCACTTTGGGTCGAATGACACTTTCACAGGGGTCTGCATATTAGATTTTCCATTATGATTCATAACAGCAAAATTACAGTTATGAAGTAGCAACAAAAAAATTATAGCTGGGGTTACCACAACATGAGTAACTCTATTAAAAGGACACAGCATTAGGAAGGTTACGAACTATCACTCTAAGCAACTCTCTAAAAACAGGGACAAAATATCATAAACATATTATGGACAAAAATATCATAAACATATTAATCTTCAGAACTTGCACTGAAAATATAATGAGACTTTATGATAAAGTAAAACAAAATGACAAAATTCTTTTCACTCCATTCTTCCTGAAATAAAAATGTTTCTATTTTTANTAGACTATGTGGCAAACTTAAAATAAAACTTAAATTAATGTAACTTAATGCAAACTTTATGAAACTCATACCTCTTGTCACCGTCATCAGAACAGAAGCTGTCATCTGCTAAAATTGACATTTTCGTTTTGAATGGTTCATTTGATGAGACCAACCCTTCATAATTTTCAGAGAGCCCCTGTACCAGTGACAGGTTTCATTGACTTCACATGACCTTTCTACATGTGCAAAATCCTGACATTTGAGCTTAACATCACATACCTGGCCAAGTGATGTTTTTATGAAAGATGAGAATGGAGAATGCTGAAAAAAAATGTTATGTCTGTGAAGATCATTATCTTCACTTTAAATGTTGGGACTGGTGGGTTTTCCAGTTGAGCCCCAAGTTTAGTTTCTACAAATTGACTTCTAATCCAAGCATTTTCTACTTATTCCATTTCATTTTTGGACAAGCNCTAGCTTGTACTTTTAAGTACTTGCAGGTGCCTTATTAGGAAACATCTTGACTTCATAAAAGTGTCTGTTTCCCATTATATTGTTAACCAAAGTTATTTTTTTTTAATTTTGTTCAAATGGCAAATAAACTATCTGAATTCTGATCTTCTAGCTTAGCCACNCTTTCTTTGTTTCTTCCTAAGGCTAAAATGCAAGCAAATAGAAAAGCATATTATCATCTCAGCTGAATTCTTGGAGGTGGAAAGAGGGTAAGGAGAAAATAGAAGACAATGACTTCAAGGCAGATCACTTCTCAGATTAATTTCTTATAGAAACTGCTTACCACCAACAAGAAAAAAGTCTCTATAGTTCTCAAGGCTCTCATAGCTTCACACTCCATTTGCAACAGCATTGAAAGGGACAGTGACAAGTGCAAGGAAGGGGACTCCCTGGGAGCAATTTATATAGTAACTGCATCAGTTTTCTGTATCTGATGCTTTTGCTACTTCTTCCCCCTTAAGATAAAGATGATACATCTTAGGTGTTTCGAGATGCAGAAGACTCAAGTTTTAAAACTTTTATGCTTCGTGTGACAGCCACCACTCACATGAAATGATTGAAAATAAGATTTAAATTAATTTTAATAAAATTGGAAATCCTGCATTTATATACATAGCCTTTTTTGACCCCAGTAGCAAACTGTCCTTCCTCAGTATCTGCATCATGAGTAAAAGTTCTATTGATCAAAGCTCTTTAAGATTCAATGGCATTTGGTGCAATGTATAGAGTTCTAGGAATTTGTGTACAAAGAGTTTAGTTCCCAATCGTTAAAGTCTATGTGTACCAAAATAAATGCATAGTTAAGAAACAGCCAGAGAGTTGGAGATCCTGAGTCTCTGCAGCAAATTTTATTTTATTTTGTTTTCATTGCTAAGTAGAGGCATGGTATACTCTGGCTATCCCATATAGCTTGGTGAACAAAAACAATAATCAACTCATTTTTTAAAAGTGNTATGGATAGGAGACTGGGTTCTCATCTATAAATGAGACATCTATATTAACTTCATCACCTCTGAAGCTCAGAGAACATANTGGAAGAGGAGGCAGAAATAATGTAAGAGTTAGAGGAAGGGAAAGATTGAAATGTTGTCTTCTAGATACAACATGTCTGTTACTATCCTGAGCTCCCAGCAGCTATAGTTATCTGTACAAGACTGAGCCAGCCAAAATTCCAGCATTGATAGGACAGATGATCTCAAACCCCATCCCTTCCTGATAAGCTGCTGGCTGTGGATACTTGCTGTGGGAGAGAGAATCATACTTGTTGGTGATACAGTCACTCATCATTTACTGTGCTCCAATGGATGCCCTATACATGTGCACATATGACCACCACTAACTAGATTAAGTGAATTATGAAAAATAAATTTAAAGGCTTGAAGTTTGGAGTAATGTATGTAGTGTAGGTTATGGAAAGAGTTGGAGGTGCATATTTCATTGTAAACATGTATAAAATTTGTAAAAATAAAAGAAACAAATATATGAATATGTTTAGCATCTACTGCTAAAAGTTGGTATACAAATGCCATCAACTCATTTGAGTATAAGGAGACACATTCAAATACTGTATTCAGAAAGGACACGGTAAGTACTAATTATTGAACATATATTCAATTATTTTATTTATTCTTTTATTTTATTATTGGCAATAAGCATAGTTTAGAAAATATGTTAATATTAACATATTAGCCCTGAAGTAGTCAAAATCTATATCAGTATTCACATTCAAGTCTCAGAGACACCTATAGGCCTGTAGTTTTCTGAAAGACATCATGACCTTGTCAAAAGACCAAGAACAACTTAGCATGTTTTTCTATCGGCCATTTTGATTCATTTGTAGGGTTCAGCTTGTACATAATCTTTCCACATCAGAAATTAAGTTATTCTTGGACTTAATCTTTATCCTCATCTCAGATCTTTCCCCTATGTTCTTTCAGAGTCTCTCTTTTCTAAGTTCTTCTGCAGGTGGCATCCCAATGTAAGTGTCCCTCAATGCTGTTTCATTAAAAACACTGTGTCATGTTCTGCCGAAGCTTCCAAGCCAATTTTCAGGATTCTCATGGAGGGCTCTTGCTTAGCCATAGATAATAATTTCAGAATCATTGTGTCCCCTTTCCTCCACTTTCCTCACCTTTCAATCAGTTCTATGATCATGCTTAGACTGTATCACCAAAATGCTCATGCCTTATAATTAATTTTAATAATCCCATCTGTGATTGATTTCTATACAGTCTCCCCAAGAACCTTAACATCAGCAACTACTTTGTCTATTAGGTCATGAAGGAGTCCAATGATGGGATCAATATCCGTTTTTAAGGAAGAGGGGGTGAAGATACAGTACATCAGGGGAGCACTTCTCTATGTGTTTGAGGACCTAAGTTTTATTCCAAGCACCAAAAAAGCAACAAGACATATGACACCTTCATTTCTCTTTGCTCTTCTCACTCTAACCCACTTTCTCAGTATCTAAGACCATAAACCAGAAAACGTCCACATGAGCACACAGTGAGATTTCTGCCTACACAGGCAAAGGAAAAGAGTTCAACAGACCACAGGTCTGTCAGTCCCTTGATCTTGGACTTTATCCTCCAGCATTTAGTGACATACATCTTTTGTTACTTAAGCCACCTTTCCTACTCAGCCTGTTAAAGAGAAGGCCTCTAGCAATACTGGTTGAGCATTCAAGTGGATGAGTTACATCATGGTGAAATACACAAAATAAAAGTCCTAAGTTTGTCTTAAATATAATTAATTCCAACCTATAACCTTATAATTTAATATCATCTGCAACATTCTTTACAGATTACTCAGGTTTCTGAAAATCATAGACAGAGAGAAGCTAACATTCTGTTTGCCTCTTAACAAGCTTAGTCCTGTCCCCAGATATTCACCTCTGTACCTCTCTCTGTTCCTCAGTGGTCATATTGGATGAGTTTATGTGTAAAAGCAAAACGGTGTTTTAATTTAAGGCAAAGAAACTGGGGCTGTGGACATGGGGTTCTCAGGTACACAATGAAAACCCAACATCATGCTTTGCACCCATACTGACCTCATGTGCTACACCATATTCTGCCTGAAGGTCTGAGAAACTCCAACAGAGGAGCACAGTTCGCGGAAGAGTATGTCATGCCTTAAAATTCATTCTGTTTCACTCTTAACCAACTCATCATCAGAAGGCTCCAATTCAGATCATCTTCTCCCCTACACATCTGCTGTTTGAATGACTCTGGTACTATGGACTTTTATGTTGACAAGGGGTAAGGTTGCTAAGGACTACAAGGTTTGGAGGTGGAGCCATTTCAATGTAAAGGATGGGGAACGTCCTTGGTTGTGTGACAATGGAACAGACTTTCATGGAGGAATTGGAGGAAACTATACGGGTGTAAGAGGAATGAGAATTCAGGCAGAAGGAGAAGCCAGAAAAATATCCTGGAGGTAAACTATGTGTGGTGCTTCCAGAAATGGCATGGAGACAAATGTGGCTAGGAAACGAGAATAAGGAGAGAAAATCTTTAGGTCAAATTGGAGAAAATAGCAAACCAACTAAGAATTTGAGAAATGCCAGAACTGTTTGGTAAAACTCTGTTGCTGAAGACACCACACACTTTCATCAGAGGACATGAAAAAATCAAGTTGATATGGACCAGGAAGCTTTCTTACTCCTAACTAGCTCTTATGGTCCTGGGAGGTGCTGTATGGACTGCTGGGGGAAAATCATCAATAGTCTTTCTTACCCACCTGTGAACTACAATAATGACTGGTGTTCCACGATACACCCTTGGATGCAACAGTGGCTTGAATGTTAAGGGGGTAACCAATCATTTCCTGATTTAATTTAAGGCCTGATCTAAGGAGGAAATGCAGGCTGGCACTATATATCCGGTGAAGAACTCAGAGTTGAGACCTCACAGGTCCCAGTTGTGTATCTATTAATAGTATTCTGCCAAATAGATGTAATACGAACTGTCTTCTAAATTCTTATCTTTATACCACAGGTTAGTGCAACTCTCAGACTTCACCAAAGAAGCTTTGTGCAATAGATGGTAGTTAACCCAGAAATTCACAACTAGTGAATGTATAAAGTATTAGTATCATTAAAGTGCTCAGCTATAAAATAGACACCCATATCATACCCTCAAGGCTCAAAAACAATTGTAGAAGAGGAGGCAGAAAGATTGTAAGAGCTAAATGTCAAGGTTAGCCATATGAAACAGTGTCTTCTGGACTTGATGGCACCCCAAAACTCATGAACTCAAAGTACCTATGGTTGCCTGCACAAGACCTACACAAAATCAAGCCAACAAACATGATAGTATGAAGGAAGAAGTGATTCATAAGCACCCACCCTAAACTGTGGAGCTATGCACATTTGATGGCTTCCTGGGGGTGGGGTCACTCTTCTATCAGGTTGTGGATCCTAGTAAGCCAACCATAATCTAGTGGCTGGTTCTACACCCATGAGAGCATTGGCATTATGAATTATACTTATTTGATAGATAGTTGTCTATCTATAAGATAGACAGTTGAGGAGCTAGTAAGGTGGAAGAGGACTTGGGAGGAGTTAGTGGAAAGGCTTGGGGTTGACCAAAATGCATTGCGTGAAATTCTCAAAGACTTAGTACAATATTATACTTAAAATAGAAAAATAAGAATTTTGACACATGATAAGGAATTTAAATTTGTCAATTTGTANTTGTTTTTGCTTTGAGACTGGATCTTACTATGTAGCACTGGTATTTGCCATTTGACCAAGGTAGCCCTAGGTGTCTGCAAGCAATGGACCGCATGACTTAAATATTCGTTTTATAACTAGAAATAGAGAAATGATGAAAGTGATTCTATGAGCTTAAGTGAGTTTACAATGGACTCTGTCAGTCAGTGTAGGCATCTTTTCCATGAGGATTTTCTAGAATTGCATAGCATCGTCAGAACAGATTCCCTGGAAACAGAATCTTGATAGGAAATACATCTGAAACAATATGACATCCATCAGGATGTGGGTTATGCCAAAACAAGGTTTATGGCTTATACTTCTAGGGCTTTATTTTAAGGTTTCTGGCTTGTTGTAGCTTAGAGGGTAGGTAGAGGAACTGAGGGTTCTCCTTGTGGTAGTCTTTGGGGTCATTAGAATCTGACTATTCTTACCCCCTCATGGATGAACTGCATTTTTTTCTCTCTGTATCACTTCTTCCTGAACTATGCAGAACAAGGCACGATTTATGTCCACCTTTCTTCTCAATCAGGATTACAGTACTGCTAACCCCATAGAAAATAGTTGTCTTTGCTGTTAAGTATCTCCTCATCAGAAGGCTTTATTTTATTTTACACACGCGAGAATACAAAATAAATAAGGAGGCTGAAAGCAGCCANGGCAGATACATCTTTCAAAGATTCTGCCAAGATCTGTCAACCTGAGCCTCTAAATAACCAATGACAAACATTGTGTTGACACATTTCTGCATTTCCCAGTGAATAATTAACAGCAAATGTCAGGGAAGGCTGGTGTAGTAATTTTAAACAAATAAAAATCTACTTTCATTCCATTTCAGGCACCCAGAACCCCTTTGCTATAGATACAAGTCTGAAACAAAGAAAACAATTTGCAAAATTATCACAAGACTGGATGTTTTCTAGACATGATGGCATTTTGTTATTTTTTTTTCTCATTGTCAAATTGAAAACAAGCAGCTGGAAATGAGTACAGAAGAAGCTGAAGACAGTTCATGGTTGAAAAAGTGTACGACATAGTGGAGTGAGGTATGAGTGGCCCTTGAGTTAAATAAATGCAAGTTCAAATCTTGACAAAAATAGTAAATGACACCCTGACGTTTGNACAACATGTCTGTTACTATCCTGAGCTCCCAGCAGCTATAGTTATCTGTACAAGACTGAGCCAGCCAAAATTCCAGCATTGATAGGACAGATGATCTCAAACCCCATCCCTTCCTGATAAGCTGCTGGCTGTGGATACTTGCTGTGGGAGAGAGAATCATACTTGTTGGTGATACAGTCACTCATCATTTACTGTGCTCCAATGGATGCCCTATACATGTGCACATATGACCACCACTAACTAGATTAAGTGAATTATGAAAAATAAATTTAAAGGCTTGAAGTTTGGAGTAATGTATGTAGTGTAGGTTATGGAAAGAGTTGGAGGTGCATATTTCATTGTAAACATGTATAAAATTTGTAAAAATAAAAGAAACAAATATATGAATATGTTTAGCATCTACTGCTAAAAGTTGGTATACAAATGCCATCAACTCATTTGAGTATAAGGAGACACATTCAAATACTGTATTCAGAAAGGACACGGTAAGTACTAATTATTGAACATATATTCAATTATTTTATTTATTCTTTTATTTTATTATTGGCAATAAGCATAGTTTAGAAAATATGTTAATATTAACATATTAGCCCTGAAGTAGTCAAAATCTATATCAGTATTCACATTCAAGTCTCAGAGACACCTATAGGCCTGTAGTTTTCTGAAAGACATCATGACCTTGTCAAAAGACCAAGAACAACTTAGCATGTTTTTCTATCGGCCATTTTGATTCATTTGTAGGGTTCAGCTTGTACATAATCTTTCCACATCAGAAATTAAGTTATTCTTGGACTTAATCTTTATCCTCATCTCAGATCTTTCCCCTATGTTCTTTCAGAGTCTCTCTTTTCTAAGTTCTTCTGCAGGTGGCATCCCAATGTAAGTGTCCCTCAATGCTGTTTCATTAAAAACACTGTGTCATGTTCTGCCGAAGCTTCCAAGCCAATTTTCAGGATTCTCATGGAGGGCTCTTGCTTAGCCATAGATAATAATTTCAGAATCATTGTGTCCCCTTTCCTCCACTTTCCTCACCTTTCAATCAGTTCTATGATCATGCTTAGACTGTATCACCAAAATGCTCATGCCTTATAATTAATTTTAATAATCCCATCTGTGATTGATTTCTATACAGTCTCCCCAAGAACCTTAACATCAGCAACTACTTTGTCTATTAGGTCATGAAGGAGTCCAATGATGGGATCAATATCCGTTTTTAAGGAAGAGGGGGTGAAGATACAGTACATCAGGGGAGCACTTCTCTATGTGTTTGAGGACCTAAGTTTTATTCCAAGCACCAAAAAAGCAACAAGACATATGACACCTTCATTTCTCTTTGCTCTTCTCACTCTAACCCACTTTCTCAGTATCTAAGACCATAAACCAGAAAACGTCCACATGAGCACACAGTGAGATTTCTGCCTACACAGGCAAAGGAAAAGAGTTCAACAGACCACAGGTCTGTCAGTCCCTTGATCTTGGACTTTATCCTCCAGCATTTAGTGACATACATCTTTTGTTACTTAAGCCACCTTTCCTACTCAGCCTGTTAAAGAGAAGGCCTCTAGCAATACTGGTTGAGCATTCAAGTGGATGAGTTACATCATGGTGAAATACACAAAATAAAAGTCCTAAGTTTGTCTTAAATATAATTAATTCCAACCTATAACCTTATAATTTAATATCATCTGCAACATTCTTTACAGATTACTCAGGTTTCTGAAAATCATAGACAGAGAGAAGCTAACATTCTGTTTGCCTCTTAACAAGCTTAGTCCTGTCCCCAGATATTCACCTCTGTACCTCTCTCTGTTCCTCAGTGGTCATATTGGATGAGTTTATGTGTAAAAGCAAAACGGTGTTTTAATTTAAGGCAAAGAAACTGGGGCTGTGGACATGGGGTTCTCAGGTACACAATGAAAACCCAACATCATGCTTTGCACCCATACTGACCTCATGTGCTACACCATATTCTGCCTGAAGGTCTGAGAAACTCCAACAGAGGAGCACAGTTCGCGGAAGAGTATGTCATGCCTTAAAATTCATTCTGTTTCACTCTTAACCAACTCATCATCAGAAGGCTCCAATTCAGATCATCTTCTCCCCTACACATCTGCTGTTTGAATGACTCTGGTACTATGGACTTTTATGTTGACAAGGGGTAAGGTTGCTAAGGACTACAAGGTTTGGAGGTGGAGCCATTTCAATGTAAAGGATGGGGAACGTCCTTGGTTGTGTGACAATGGAACAGACTTTCATGGAGGAATTGGAGGAAACTATACGGGTGTAAGAGGAATGAGAATTCAGGCAGAAGGAGAAGCCAGAAAAATATCCTGGAGGTAAACTATGTGTGGTGCTTCCAGAAATGGCATGGAGACAAATGTGGCTAGGAAACGAGAATAAGGAGAGAAAATCTTTAGGTCAAATTGGAGAAAATAGCAAACCAACTAAGAATTTGAGAAATGCCAGAACTGTTTGGTAAAACTCTGTTGCTGAAGACACCACACACTTTCATCAGAGGACATGAAAAAATCAAGTTGATATGGACCAGGAAGCTTTCTTACTCCTAACTAGCTCTTATGGTCCTGGGAGGTGCTGTATGGACTGCTGGGGGAAAATCATCAATAGTCTTTCTTACCCACCTGTGAACTACAATAATGACTGGTGTTCCACGATACACCCTTGGATGCAACAGTGGCTTGAATGTTAAGGGGGTAACCAATCATTTCCTGATTTAATTTAAGGCCTGATCTAAGGAGGAAATGCAGGCTGGCACTATATATCCGGTGAAGAACTCAGAGTTGAGACCTCACAGGTCCCAGTTGTGTATCTATTAATAGTATTCTGCCAAATAGATGTAATACGAACTGTCTTCTAAATTCTTATCTTTATACCACAGGTTAGTGCAACTCTCAGACTTCACCAAAGAAGCTTTGTGCAATAGATGGTAGTTAACCCAGAAATTCACAACTAGTGAATGTATAAAGTATTAGTATCATTAAAGTGCTCAGCTATAAAATAGACACCCATATCATACCCTCAAGGCTCAAAAACAATTGTAGAAGAGGAGGCAGAAAGATTGTAAGAGCTAAATGTCAAGGTTAGCCATATGAAACAGTGTCTTCTGGACTTGATGGCACCCCAAAACTCATGAACTCAAAGTACCTATGGTTGCCTGCACAAGACCTACACAAAATCAAGCCAACAAACATGATAGTATGAAGGAAGAAGTGATTCATAAGCACCCACCCTAAACTGTGGAGCTATGCACATTTGATGGCTTCCTGGGGGTGGGGTCACTCTTCTATCAGGTTGTGGATCCTAGTAAGCCAACCATAATCTAGTGGCTGGTTCTACACCCATGAGAGCATTGGCATTATGAATTATACTTATTTGATAGATAGTTGTCTATCTATAAGATAGACAGTTGAGGAGCTAGTAAGGTGGAAGAGGACTTGGGAGGAGTTAGTGGAAAGGCTTGGGGTTGACCAAAATGCATTGCGTGAAATTCTCAAAGACTTAGTACAATATTATACTTAAAATAGAAAAATAAGAATTTTGACACATGATAAGGAATTTAAATTTGTCAATTTGTANTTGTTTTTGCTTTGAGACTGGATCTTACTATGTAGCACTGGTATTTGCCATTTGACCAAGGTAGCCCTAGGTGTCTGCAAGCAATGGACCGCATGACTTAAATATTCGTTTTATAACTAGAAATAGAGAAATGATGAAAGTGATTCTATGAGCTTAAGTGAGTTTACAATGGACTCTGTCAGTCAGTGTAGGCATCTTTTCCATGAGGATTTTCTAGAATTGCATAGCATCGTCAGAACAGATTCCCTGGAAACAGAATCTTGATAGGAAATACATCTGAAACAATATGACATCCATCAGGATGTGGGTTATGCCAAAACAAGGTTTATGGCTTATACTTCTAGGGCTTTATTTTAAGGTTTCTGGCTTGTTGTAGCTTAGAGGGTAGGTAGAGGAACTGAGGGTTCTCCTTGTGGTAGTCTTTGGGGTCATTAGAATCTGACTATTCTTACCCCCTCATGGATGAACTGCATTTTTTTCTCTCTGTATCACTTCTTCCTGAACTATGCAGAACAAGGCACGATTTATGTCCACCTTTCTTCTCAATCAGGATTACAGTACTGCTAACCCCATAGAAAATAGTTGTCTTTGCTGTTAAGTATCTCCTCATCAGAAGGCTTTATTTTATTTTACACACGCGAGAATACAAAATAAATAAGGAGGCTGAAAGCAGCCANGGCAGATACATCTTTCAAAGATTCTGCCAAGATCTGTCAACCTGAGCCTCTAAATAACCAATGACAAACATTGTGTTGACACATTTCTGCATTTCCCAGTGAATAATTAACAGCAAATGTCAGGGAAGGCTGGTGTAGTAATTTTAAACAAATAAAAATCTACTTTCATTCCATTTCAGGCACCCAGAACCCCTTTGCTATAGATACAAGTCTGAAACAAAGAAAACAATTTGCAAAATTATCACAAGACTGGATGTTTTCTAGACATGATGGCATTTTGTTATTTTTTTTTCTCATTGTCAAATTGAAAACAAGCAGCTGGAAATGAGTACAGAAGAAGCTGAAGACAGTTCATGGTTGAAAAAGTGTACGACATAGTGGAGTGAGGTATGAGTGGCCCTTGAGTTAAATAAATGCAAGTTCAAATCTTGACAAAAATAGTAAATGACACCCTGACGTTTGATTCATGAAGTCATGCTTTATATTTGACATTGTGAAACATGAAGTTCTAGATTGCAAAGCAATTGGGTAATCTATGAATATTCTGTGAGTGCGGAAACAAAGTTGGTATCAGTGACAGAAGGAAGAATATTCATAAACGAACNAACTTGTTGAACAGATGTTCTAATTCCCTCCCACGCTGACACACACACAGTAGGTGTCCACAAAGTGTATTTCCTTCACTTCCGTTTACATTGAACATTTCCTCATTTTGCATTCATCTCTGTGTATATGTACTCTCTATTGTTGACAGAAAAATAGAAAATTGAAGTAGCAATGGTTTAAGGCGATATGTTTTGCTTGCAGAGAAAGCTTGCCAATCCCATCCTCATAGTACATCAAAATGCTTTCATATATTCACCCATACATTATGAACTAATTTCACAGCAGGAGCTCAGAAACACTGTGGAAGGCATGTCACTAGTCAGACATGTGGTTGGCACTGGGAAGTAGCACTTTTGTTTAGGAGTTTGGTGAATGAAGATGTGAAATGATAGTATCATTATATTAAAAATGACTTAGAGATTACATGGAAATTTATGAAATTCAAGCCTTCTAACTAGGAATTTATCTATGAATGTCTAGAGGCTGCTGTGCTTGGTAAAATAATTTCCTTACCAATTTAAATTGAATACTTTATTTTCATTGTGAATTAAAAATTTATGAGTTACATTTACTGGATCCTAAATAAAATCTTCATGTGCTGATACAAATATTTTGCTAGCCTAAGGTGCCATCTGATTGATTCAAGCCCTTTCCTCTCCTTCCAATTCCTAATGGTTAGTATTTTATCCATTACTTCTTTCTGTTTCTTTATTTGTATCCTAAGTGCCTAATTGAATGGAATAACTCAGGACAGTTTCAGATTTTAAATGAAGACATAATAACAAAACACCCAAGACACATAGNAAGGTACAGTTGACTGTTCTCAAGTTTTCTAGACCTACAAAATATACAAAAAGGCCAGGGCTGGAGAGATGGCTTGGCAGGGGAAGCACTTGCTAGCAAGCCTGGTGAGCTAAGTTTGATCTTCAGGAACTACATGTTGGATGGAGAGTACCAAATCNTCCAAGTTGACTTATGAATTCCACACATTCTCGGTGTCACCAGTCTCCCCTATAAAAGAGTCCGTGTTAACATTATTTTGTGTAATTTTCCTGATATATGTCATCTCCGAGACTAACACCGTAATGGTTTTTTTTTCTTCCTAGTGATTTCTCCAGAAAAATCAGGGAAAGTGAATGTTTTATTCTTTCTATTTTTGACACAATGGTCCACTATAAAATATTTCCTTAGACTTTGCTTGGCCCTGCACACATCTTTCCAATAGAGAAAGGCAAGCAATTCTGGGAACATGGAAAGTAACTTCAGGAGCCATGTGAAAGGCTAATAATCTAAAGCATGCCAATTGCAATGCTTTTTGACTTGACAAATCTGTAATTCGAATGTAGAGATGAAGTGAGGCCTCTTTCAAGTAATATGATTCAATAGAGCATCAAAGACAGAGATTATGAGCAACTGTCTATAAGACATATCTATAGCAACTGTCTATAAGACAAACCCCAAAATATAANTCCTGTGTAGATATTTCTGGCTTTGAATTTCACTCAATTATGCAGATGGCTTACAATACTATAAACACATTTAAATTTCTTTCTCAGTTCTGCACTTAAAATGATGGTGGTGATGATGATTATGACAATGTTGATAGTGTATCTTGTTATTTTCTTATAGAGTTNTTAGGATGATTAAACAAAATATTACACATAAAGTCCTTTCAAAGAGGCTGGTACACATATGGATATGGCATGGTCAATAGAAAAATGAAAATATAAAAACACCAAACTTTGATTGGTATTTGTATCTTACCATTATTACAAAAAAGGAGTTCTAGCCACAGATTTAAGATGTGAGTATCATAACTTCAATATAAAATATCCGTTTCTATCTATCAGTATATACATTAAAGTTATTACATAATAAAGTTGAGAGTAGGACCCAGGATGGCAAAACTGTATGTCATTAAAGACTCATGGGAGTATCTTTGAAAAAAGAATGGGAATAGGTTTGTGTGTCGAAATTGGAGAACTTAAGTTTTGACACATGCAATCACTTGTGTCTGGATTTGGTGCTGATGCTAAAAACAACGAAGCCAGATCTTTTTATTAACCAAGCATCCCAGCTGCAGGCAACTAAAGGGATGGATTTAAGTGTCAGACAATTGAAGTTCTAATGCAAAAATAATATAGGGACATCTCATCACCTTCCTTTAGAAGTCTCAGAAAAATCTTTCAAATGGCATGGCGTGCATTTGACAAACATTTTAAATAAATCAAATGNCTAAACCATAGGCTAGACATAAGCTGTGGAAGCTGTGGTTGCATCAAATAAATATTGATAGCATGGTATTGCTTTGAATGCTAGAGATTAGTAAAGGAATAAGACATTAGCTTTCTATCTAAGAAACTCAATGTTCAGTGTCTAAAACAAGTTTTTAAATGCAATTTAACAGGGGAAAGCTATTTAAATAATTAAATTGGAAACCTCACTATAGATTTTTTTTTCAAACTATCTTAAGAGAGATTCCCTTCTTTTAATCTTCAAAATAGCTCTGTGGAAAGGCATGCTATTTCTAAGTTATAGTTCAGTAAACAACAGTCCAATGAGGTGATTGTATGCTTAGCTTAACGTCTTACAGATAATGANTGAAAGTAGCTTGATTGGATATTCACCTCCTCACCCTTGCCTCTAATCCCAGTAGATAAAGTAAACCTCCCTGCCATGCCTTTATTGCTCAGTGTTTATGTTCAGATGCATCTACACCAGTATCAGCAGGATGAGTCTACAAACTCAAATGTTAATGCTATTACTATGGAAAGAGTGACATAGACAGGGATACAACTTAGATGGGAGAAGTCAGCCTCATCACACAGAACCCACACTTGGCCACCCACCGTGTACTTACATTTATGGTAGGTAAATTTGACCATGAAATTTATTGATAACACTCATATTTCAATCTGACAATATCAACATGGTTTTTAAAATTTAATTAGTTGCATATATGACTTTTGATGTTTAATGTCATCTTGGCTGTGCTAAAACACCCAGATATATATTCAAACAATATTACCACATTTCCATAAGGGTGTTACATGTGCTTAACAATTAATTCAGTGAATTTTGAAAGCATATTGTCCTGAAGTGTGAATAGACTTCGTCTGATGTTTTTGGGGCTTGAATTGCAGCACTGGCTGGTCATTCCTAGTCCTTCAGCATGCTGTACATTCTGCAGAATTTTCCCCCTTCTTTAATCTTATAAACCAATTCATTAAAATAAGTGTCTCTATGCACACACTTATGCATAAATGCACACATAAATGTACACACACACACACACACACACACACACACACACACTATTGGTTCTGTTTCTCTAGAGAACTCCAGTTAATAAATAGTCTAAAATCTGAAAAATAGAGTCTTCCATATCTTAAACAATATAATCTGGATTAAGTATGATCTTGATATGAAGTAATATTTTCAGGAAAAATTGATTTATTTTAAACTGAAAAAATGAGATTGGTATAATTGAAAGAGTCATGGTCTTCCACCCAAGGACCACTTTTCTGTATTCACCTGATTTTAGAATTGTGTGTGCAGCCATATGAGATTTAGTGATGTAGGAATCTCTGATGGCCAATGTGGAGGATATAAAGGCAGACTTGATAGTGTAACTAGTGATACTGGGGGACCTTCTGTATCCGTTAAAGTTGGTACCACTCAAGCTATTGCTATATATTAGATTTCTAAAAGTTATAACTTTCTGTGAGAATAAAGAACAGCCTATCAAAGTAACACACTGGAGGAAGATAAGAGGAAGTACAGAACAAATGCATTCCTCTAAGTGTCTTGAGAATATAACAGTGAAAGATTCAAAGTTCATGGTATAAGAGCCAGAACACAGAGTTCCTGTGAAAGATATAATGGCTTGTTTCTGACCCCATGACATCACCACAGAGCTTCCTCTCAAAGACACAAGATGAAAAAGTTGGAATAAGTGATGGAGCATGAGTGATTAGTGGATTCTAGTGTGTCTTTAATGAATGTGATTTACTGAGCCCAGTCTTTAGTGGTAGGAATGGTTCCGTCAAGATACAGAGTACAGTTAATCAAACCATAACATCTTGCTTCTCTTTGTGGAAGCCAATTTGACTACATATAAGACCCATTTAGCCAACAAGAACAGGAAAACTAACTCCCTCAACTGGGATCCAGGAAACATGAAAGGATGTTAAATAGTCCATCATGGTAAGGAAGACATTATTGCTGAACCGTTTGCTTCAGGGTTGGAGGAGCTTCTTACAAGCAGCTTGTTACATCTTCATGGATAGAGACACAACGTTGGGCTGGATCCAGAAGTGTATATCACCATCAAGGCTCATCAGTAGGGTCTATGTCAGTCACCTGGGCACACCACATCAAAGATTCCACAGCCTTCCTAAATTGCATCATTACCTAGAGACCAAGTGTTCAAACATATAAGCCTGTGGGGAATATTTCACATACAAAACAAAACAAAACATGTTATTGAATCCTTTTAGTATAGATAAATCTCACACCTATAGGAGAANAATGTTGTTCTTGGTTGTATGCCCACTTAGAGTTTCATTCCAGGAAAATATGGTCTGAGACGTGCTGACTAATACTAAGATCTCGTGGGATTAAACTAAGATTCAAAGCCAAGGAAAGAATGACTCTTACAAGATTAAGTCATTCATTCTTGGGAGAAATAATAGAATTCAACTGACTTGGGCAAGGGATAGAAATGCAAAACAAATGGCCTACAAACAGTGTCTAACCTATAGACTTTGTAACTCAGTATTGTCACCNACAAGGTTCATGCTGAAGAACTATTCAATGGAGTTACAAAAATGAACAAAACAATATCAACAAAATCACATTTCAAAAAATAAAAATCTTATAGTGTTTTAAATAAGTCTGCAATTTTGTGTGGGACCAGCTTAACAGCTATCCTTGGCCCTAGACAAGTCAGGTATTGCACACAATGAGATCCATGTACCTCTCCCCTGGGAAATCATAAACATAGATTTGGGGTCATTTTGTATTGAATATAGATGAAGGGACAGATTGCTTAGATGTTATCAGACTCTCCTGATGTTATTCATAAAGACGGGTTTCTTTATTCCACTTTGTGTCTATGAAAGACAGGGAAACAAGAATATTGCTGAGAGAATTGCAATCCTGACTGGCTTAGCAATAAATTTCCATATTCAAAGACAAATCAATCTTTTGGAAGTAAGAAAATTTTAAAAAATCATAAGATTCAAATTCCATTTTCTCAGTACTGTCTGGGTGTGGTGCTCATTTTTTGTATTTGGCTTGGTTATTTATCAAATATTAATCTGGAAAAATAACTTCAGTGATCCATCTTGCTTAGTATTTCAGGAAAAGACTACAAATTCTTGGAAATCCAATTTTCTTTCCTGGATGTCATCAAGCAATTCTGAAGTAAACATATAGTCCACTATACTTAATATCTTATTTTGGAAACAAAAGTTTAGAATGCCAGGAGAGATGCCAATTGCAAAGTGGTCTAAAGCAACTTCCCTAGAGTTGTAACTCTGAGGTCTGTCAGTCATGTGATACTCTCTATTCCAATGCTTACCACTACTTTTTTTCACAAAAACAAGAGAGAAAAATAGCAGCTTGTCAGAGCTTCAGTGTCAGAGAAATCAGTGTAGGTCCTGATGGTTTAGAGGAAAGATTAAGAATGCTGATCACTCTCTAATGCAGATCAACTGGGTCAAGAGAGTCTTAGTGCATTTACCTTAATTGTCCTAGTATTAATAAAGTTCTGGAGTCAAATATTGGTGTAAAAACCTGATTGATCAGAGAAGTGGCAGAGAAGGGACCAGTGACCTCCTCTCTCTCTCTTTCCTTGATCCAAAAGCCTGCACATATTTCTAAGCCCCTCCCTACTACTTCTCATGTCTCTCTATATATCTTGGGGCCTCCAAAACCTCTATGGATAATTTTGGTCAGCTAGTAACTAGTTCAGCCTTTTGATTCAAGGTATAACATTACTGGCAAAGCAGAGTAGCAGTGCAAACAATTCTCCACAACATTTCCCCCTTTTATCTAAATAAAAAGGGAAGGTTTTTAACTTTAATACAGTAAAACTATAAAAAATAAGAACAATTGTCAAGTAAGAAATACTTTCATGATGCATAGTCAATTAGTATTTACAAATTTAGAGAAAATACTACATTATCTATCCTATCTTGGTGAGTCTAAAGTTTTATATCTAATTTAGTTTCTATCATAACTAATGAAAACTGTAACTATAACTCTCTAGTCTTCAACCCCATCAGAGACCTAAGAAGGATATAATATTACCTGAGTAAACAGGAAGTGCAGAGTAGGCAATGTTAGGGTATCCTTCTTCAGCCTACAGGCCTAGAATATCTGACAGACTTTTCATGAAGCAGGAATTTTTGAAGGACTGTACTACTTGGTCTTGGCATAGTTTGACAGTTGCCTTCTTTTATGTCCTGCTTGTTCACTTTGCACAGCATACTGTCAGAAGTCTAGGCAAGGACAGTTTCTTGCCCAGGGGGGAATCTTTGCCACAATGAAAGTAAACTCCATATGGAGGTTCTTCGACAGTCATCACCCTGTTTTGAAGCAAATTGGTTCTACCAGGAGCAGATATGTCTCACTATCATGAAAAGCCTTAATTATGAAAACATTTTAAATGTTATATTCTATAGGTCTCTGAAGTATTTGAAGAACATCTATCTATTTTTTTAAATATATCTCTGTTTGACCGTGAAAGAAATACTTTGCATGACTATAAGTTTGATTGTTATAGATGAGTAACTATTAACTTGTATTTCTTTATTATCCTAAATAGCTATCAAGGACTAGAACTTTACATTGAATTTTCAAATGAACAGCATACATACAATATTTTAAACAAGAATATATATATATATATATATATACTATAACAAATATCTTAAATTTGTATCAATATACAGAAATATCTCAAACAAGAGTAGAAACATAAATAGTATAACAAAATAATCTAAAATTTGTATCAATATACAAAATTTATACCAATATAAAATATTTGAGAATAGTAGTTGCTCTTTTAGTTTAAAGGTAGATTCAATAATCTACCCTTTCATCCTCTCATTCCTATATCCCCATGTTTTTCTTTTCAAAATAAGATCCTAGAATCTAATCTTCTTTGGTTAGTTACCTTCTTGACCATGACCAATAACAACTTGTAACCAGCCTCCCCCACCCCCCCGCCAGACTATGACAAATAGCTATAATCCACTGAATGACCAGAAACCACCCATCCAATCTTTTGGGAATTTGTGCATCATGTTCTTAAAATTACTTCCTGTTGTCTGGGGGTGATGGCATCTTTGGAGAACCCTGAGAAAATTGAGATAATAGTCAAGTCCTGAGAGAACTAGCTGTTGTCTAGTCTCTATGTAATGGGAAAGTACAGGGCTTATCTAAAGTACAGGAGCAGTCTATGAGGCTGGGCCATTTTAGCTAAATGCCTTGAAATTGTCCTGAGCAGTTTGTAGTCCAAAGCTGATCTTTGTGTGGTGTTTGTCAGCTTAGTGGCATTATCACAGTCCAGGTGGAGTCATTGTTGTGGGGCCCCATCATCCTTTTGGAGACTTCAAAGGTCACTGTTAAGAATGATTATTGTTCACTGTAGAAAACTTAAACATTTTAAATGTCATATATAGCCAATCTCAAAGAGGTTAAAGGACCACAAGCTATTAAATACATCTTGGGTACACAAGCTTAGTTCCTAGTTACCTGCTTCAGACTCAAGCCTGAAATAACTTACAGGAATATAAATTAATATATTATATATATATATATATATATCTTATAAATTTTGAGATGATATTTATACCTTAAGAAAAGTTTTAAAGAATCACAATAAAACCAAAGAATTATGAATTAGTGACAATAGAACAGTCCCCTGATTTTGGTTTTCTTCTGTCCCATATCAGGTGGTTCTTTTGACATGAGACAGAGATTTTGGATTTTTCTTTAACATGCATACTTGGGTTTAGAGAAAGAGAGAGTCACACTCCAACTGCCAAGCTGATTTAATTTTTATTTGAATTGGGACTACAAAAAGACCATTTGCCTTATATCTATAGAGAACAGCAGAAACAAACATTTGGAAAGATTTATGAGATTTTTATTCTATTGTAAGTGTGCTATACCATCAGACCAATTTACTCTTTCTTGGGACATTTTCTCTGGATGATTCATCCTTTTTCTTCAGATGTCTCATTTGTTTATTCTTTTTTAGATTTCTTAGTTGGATGCTTTTATTCTCCTGGAAAGATAAAACAAAAATTTCTGCCCCAACCTCAACTTTGGGAAGTTTNCCTTTTGGGCAGGCTAAAACTGATTAAATGAAAGGCATTTGTTAGTTTTATACGTTAGTTTAGATTGAATGGCCAAGCTGCTTGATGTACTATTGCCTCTCCTAATCAAGAGGTCTCTCCTGTTCGAGTCTAATCTTTATCAATTTTGATGGTATCCATAACTTTTCTTCTCCTGTGTAAACAAAAACAAAACAGCTTCCCCAATGTAACGCATATCCTGGTTTTCATTCTGAGGCTAACACATCATTGAATAATACAGGCTGATTTAATTCAGTAGGTTTTTCTACTATCCAATGTCTCTCTTTATCTGTCATTCCTTTCTCATTAGCATTTAAAAATTTAAAGTTAATAAAGCATTGTGTAATCTATCTCTGGTGGTCTTTTACATTACTCCTTTCTGTTTATTAATAACTCAAGTGCAATTAGATCTTTATATAACTGTTTATCCTGTAGGATTGTGTGGTACACCTACAATGTGCTTTATGCTGCAATATGAAAAAAAGCTGTTTTATTTTATGAGAAATATATGCTGGAGCATTGTCAATCTTAATTTGCTCAGGTATTCCCACAATGTCCATAACTTCTAATAAATGTGCAATTACAGAATCAGCCTTTTCAGAACTCAAAGCAGTTGCCCATTGAAATTTTGAATATGTATCCTATGGTATGGTATACATACTTTAATTTTCCAAACTCTGCAAAATAAAACACATCTATTTGACAAATTTCATTTCTTTGAGTACCTTTGTGTTACTTCCTGCAGGTAATGGGGTTTGGTTATACAATGAATGAGTGGGGCAGTTCCTTATAATTTCCTTGGCTTGTTCCCAAGTGATAGAAAAATATTTTTTAAACTTTTGCTATTAACATAATGTTTTTAAGAGATTTTGAGGCTTCTAGCACATTTCCTACCAATAGCTGATTGATTTCATTATTACCTTGTACTAGAGGGCCTGGTAAACCTGTATGGACCTGACATGTTATATACAAGGGATTATTTCTATTTCTGATTAGTTCTTGTAATTGAATAAATAACAAAGTTAATTCTGAATCATCTGGAATAGGTACAGTAGTTTCAATATGTAAAAACAACACTTTCTGCATTTTAAGAGGCAGTAAGTATATTAAGAGGTTCTGAAAAATCTAATAATACAATGAGAATGGTATGTAAATCTGACTTTTTAACAGAATCATAAGGGCTTTGACTTATAATTTCCTGACTTATAATCTGCCTTTTCTGATTTATTTCCATTAGTATAGAATGTAGGGGCTCCAGAAATTGGTGTTTCTT
>LZPO01017704.1:16915-27660 GCA_001675575.1 Neotoma lepida | reverse complement strand
CCTCTTTCATTCTTGGTTTTGAATGAAGATGAAAACAGCTGAAAATGACCCAGTTTGTATAAATATTGGAGGGCCCTCTGGTTTCCCCTATTTTTGTCACATAAAGTGATGCTGGATAACATGGTTAGATTATCTACTGTTTCTTAATTTTATTTAAAGATGAAAAGGATAAAAATCTTTCTTCCTGGGTGCAGACATTCAGAGCTTATGAATATAGTAATTGGTAGTATTTATGATGGTGCCAATTCAATGAATTTGTGTCATTAAAACTAATAGCGTTGGAGGAGGCCAAGCTTTTTTCCCATGTTTCAATTTTGGCATTACTAAACACTTGGGCTTCTGAAATACCTTTCAAATACATTTCAGAAAGCGAACCTTGGCTAACTGCACTACATCTTTTCAGAACGCTCAATCACATGATGACTTTCATAAATATTCTGTTTGAAATGGAAAACTTTTAGCTTGTTTTCCCTTTTACAGCATTGTTTTAGTTTTGCTACATTGAGTTATTTTTATCAGAGTAAAGAGAAGTCAATCAAAAGGAACTGATTTTGTGATTCAAATGCATGCATTACAAATGAAAAGGATATATTAAAATCCCCATTTCTTACGGGAAGATGGCATTTGCAGGGCTCATTCATAGAGATTTGGTTTCCTGTGTGAACTCTGGAGTTTATTTTGTGAAATTGCATTAGCATAACACACTGATATTTTGAGAATGGATGATTCCATTTGGATTCAGGCTACCATTCTCGTACATTTATATGTTCTTATTTTGTGTTCTNAATGGTGAGATGTGCCCGACAATTCCTTAGAACAGCATGAGCCTGTAAACGGTGAGAGGATGCAGAATTCTCAGACTCATTCAAATCTGCCCCCCGCTCTTGTCTGGTTATTTTCTTTTTGACAACTGGAAGAAGAGCAGAGACCGTGGTGACAAGACAATGACATTTTCCTATCAGTGTGGAACCTCAGAAACTGATGTCATCATTCTAATCTAACGCTACCCAGCCATATCTCCATTTTGTGGTGTCCATTATGGAATTTAAGTGTGGCCTTGTTTCTACACAAAGACATGGAAAAAGCATATAATCTTTCAATCTGGATTTTTTTGAAATGTAAAAGAGCTGGTGTNTTTAAAATTTACAGTCTTTCTGATTAACTTTGCATAAGCTTCTTCCTTTANATTGTGGAGCAATAATATCACATTAGAGCAGATTGGGTGAGAATTCGTAAATAGAATAATTAGTATAGTGCCTGGTCCACAGTAGGTACTCAATAGATAGTTGACTTATCTATCCATTTCTTTGAGTATATTCTACCTTGGGATTCAGTAAAGCATTCATCTCTGTCTAGATCTCTTGAAATAACTTATTCTACATTAAATGTGATAAGAGATAAAGTCTAAAAGAAAAATCACTCAAAAATCTGAACAAACCTTTACATGTTAGAGAATTATATTAGATGGAGGAATTTTTCAAGTATGTTGAATGTCTGATGGTCCTTCAGGTTTTTCACATGTCAGTAGTGTCTAACTTAGTACTCTAAGTACCTGGAAGATCTCTAGACAGACAGGTGTGACTGCAAATCAATCACCTTGGTGTAGGCGTGTCCCCACTGTCTGTTATCTCCTTACCTAACTACCGACCAATGAATGCTGGGAGATTTGTAATGGGGATGGCTTCCATGGTTATGGAGAGCAGAGTGCCCCCAAATAAGCCACTTTCAAGCTGTAGAAGCAAGAAAACCAGTGGTGTGATTTCAGAGTCAGGACTGAAGCCTACNGGGTAGGAGAGGCCACTCGTATAAGTCACAGAGTCCCAACAGCTGAAGAACCAGGTACTTCAATATCCTAAGGCAGGAGATGGTAACTGGCCCAGCTTAAGCAGAGAGAGCAGATTGGCCTTTCCCCTTCCCTTTTTATATATCTTTTTCTTATTTTGTCCTCAACGAATTAGGAATAGGATGATTCCATTCCATTGTTTCTTTCCTTAGTCTGTTGATCCTAATACTACTCTTTTCTCTAAATGCCCTCAAAATATACTCAAGAACAATATGTTAACTAGAGGCGCATCCCACAGACAGGGAAGTAGACAAAGCTGATGCTATTATATGCAATATTGATTACATGTCTGTGGTGGTTTGAATGAGAATGACTCCTATGGGATCAGATATTTGAATATTTGGTACCCAGTTGGTGGTAAGTTTGGGTAGGTTTAGGAGGTGTGGCATTGGTGAAGGAGATATGTCACTAGGGGTAGGCTTTGAGGTTTTGAAAGCCTTGTGNGATTCCTAGTATACTCTCTCTGCTTCATACTTGCTGTTGAGGATGTGTGCTTTCAGCTTGCTGTCCCAGCTGTCATGTCTCCAAGATGTGATTGATACTTTATTCTTCTTGAACCATAATCCCAAATGAACTCTTCTTTCTATAAGCAGCTTCTAGTCATAGTATTTTATTGTAGTAATAGAAAAGTAGTATTGAAGTTGGTACCAAAGAGTGGGCTATTGCTGTGACAAGCCTAACCTTGTTGTTTTCTGGAGGAATGTGAGACCTTGAAACATTGGACAAGAAAAGTGGTTGACCACTATAAGTAAAGTTTAATTGGCCAATCCCAACAGTAGACTGAAAGACAGTGCTGAAAGACATGTGTAATGTCAAAACGCAGATTGAGAAATTTTTACAGGGGAACAACATTAGTAACTGGTCTGGAGGCCATTCCTGTGATATTTTGACAAACACTCTGGCTGCTTTCTGCCNGTGTCCTAAGAACTTGCTGAGTTAAACTGAAAAGTAATAACCTAATTTCTTTGATGGAGGTAATTTCAAGAGAGCATAATATTGAATCTGTGGTGTGGTTATTATTAACGACTGGTGTGGAGGTTTATAATGAAAAAAATGAGTGGGATGGAAAGAAATGCAAAATACAGAGGTTAAAGAGAAAAGAGCACCAAGAACTTAACACTGTGGTCAAGACCTGTGAGGCGCAGTCTGCAATGGAATAAGGGAAAAGTCCCCTTAGCTCAAAACCCCTCCAGGCTAAGAGGCCTAAGGACTTTTCTGTCCCCATAACACAACAATGAACAAAAGCTGCTGCCAATGTGATTCAAGGGAGCCAAGGCTCACCTCAGGCTGGTGCTGTCCANANGGTGCTGATTCCTGAAGGATACAAGAATAAAGAGGCTACAGAAGCTTCCTCTGTTGTTTCAGAGAGCCNCTGTGGCCATGCACTGTGTGGCNGGGTAATCTCTACATGAAGGGCAAGAAGCTCCAAGAGGAAGTTGCATGAAAACTGTGAGAGTAAAACCTGGTTGTATTGGAGGCCTCAAGATATCAGAGAATCATGATATATCTGCCAGGGAGACTGCATGCAGGAAGATGAACCAGCCCAAGAAAGAGATGTGTGACTCAGTCAGCAAAGACGGTGGAGTNGAGCTATCTAAGCTCTTTGACAACACAGAATTTGATATTTTCCCTCCTGGGTTTATGTCTTCCTTTGGTGTAGTATTTTCTTGTTAGGTTCCCATCCATCTCTTTTGGAACTGTAATATATATAATTAAGAGATGGCCTTGGATCACAGAAAAGACTTTGGACTTTTAAATAGTGCTACTATTGGAAGACTGTNGAGAATTTTAGAGTTGAAATTTTGAAGTTGCACTTTGTATTATGGTATGGTCATGAGCCTATGAGAACCAGGGAGCAGAATATATGGTGGCTTGAATTAGAATCTTCCCCATAGACTTGGATGTTTGAATACTTGGTCCCCTGTTAGTGGCACTCTTTTGGTAGGTTTAACATGTATGGNCTTGCTGGAGGAAGTATGTCGGCATTAAGGGTTCAAAGGCTTGTGCCATCTCCAGTATGTTTTCTCTGCTTTGTTCTTGCTGTTGAAAATGAGTTCCCAGCTTGCTGCACCAGTTACCGTACCTGCCTGCTGCCATGCCTGTAAGCTGTGATGGACACTTATCCCCTGGAACCATATGACCAAACAAATGCTCTTTCCTACAAGTTGCTTCTGGTCATGGTGTTTTATCACAGCAATTAGGAAAGCTTTCTAAGCATTCACCGGTGGTTCTGTTTTATGTCACATATCAGGTCCCATTTTCCAGAATTTTATAACAGTAGAATGGTATAATATGTTCTCTTTCGTCAGGGGATGAGAGGTACTTGCTGCTTTTTTTTTTTGTATCCAAAGTTCATTGCTTCTTGAACTACTTACCATTCCACTGAATGACTACCACAATGCATTTATTAATTCCCTTCTTTAGGGGCACTTGAGTTGTCTCCATTTGGGCTATGACAAATGAAGCTGAGGTTGTCATTTGTGTTCCAAGTCTTTATACAGATATATGTTTTCATTTTCCTTCTGTTGAAGAGTGCCATAGTCAGAGCAGGTGGTTTTAATTTGCATATTGATGACAGTAATGTAGAGAATCTTTTCACATGCTAATTTGATATCCACGTATCTTCTTTCGTGAATGTTTATTTTTTTCTTATTGTTGAGTTTTGACAGCTCTTCATTGTGGAAATGAATTCTTTATCAAGTACTGCATATTTGCAATTACTGTCTCCTCTTGGCCTTGTTTTATATATTTTTTCCTGACACCATCTTTTAATTCTGTTTTTAACTGTCAACTAACAANATTGACTTTGTTGGTATACAGTTGTGAGTTTAACACCCAGGCAGATTTGTAGAACCGTCCCTACAATCAGGGTACAGAGCAGCTCCTGTTAAAACCTCCCACATATCTTCCACTTTCTACTCACCTCTCTGATCGGGTTTTTGTCATTGTGGTTTTAATCTTTTTAAGAATGTCATACAAATAGAACCACACAGTCTGTGACCTTCTGTGAATGGCTTATTTCATCCTGGTATTGAGAATCATCCAACTTCTTACTCAAGTCAATAATCTATTCGTTTGTATTGCTGAGTTACATTCCATTTTGTGCTTAGCCATTCACTGAAGGATGTCTAAATGTCTTTTTTTTCTGTCTTCTCTTCATTTGTACTTTCCTTGACAATCCTGGATAGAGTTGTCCTGTTGTTACATATTTCATAGGACTTGGTTTTTGTCTTGTGTGTATATGACTCTGTGTGTGTGTGTGTGTGTGTGTGTGTGTGCACATATGTACAGATGCATGAGCACATGTGTGGATGCCAGGGAACAACCCTGAGAGTTATTCCTTAGGATCCAATTTTTTCTTTTTCATGACAGGATTTCTAACTGGTCTGGAACCACCAAGGAGGCTAGGTTAATTGGCCAGTGAGTTCCAGGGATCTGACTGTCTCCACCTCCTCAGTGCTGGATTTGCAAGTAGATGCCACCACACCTGCCTTTTCTACAGGGGTTGTGGGGCTCTAGCTTGGGTCCTCATGATTATACTTCAGGCACTTCACCCACAGAGCCATCTCCCTACCATGNNGCCCACTGTCATTGTTTTCCTCTCTACCTGCTTGAGTCTTAGTTTCTCTGAGGTTTTCTAGTCTGGGAGGTTTTGCAGCTTTCTTCAGCTGTNNNTCTCCAGCATGCTTCCCTGAGAACAATGCATATGCTAATCTTCACAGGCANGCACCTTTTCTCCTCAACTCAAGGANTCCTGAGTGTCTGCCAAGGTTCTTCTGAGCTCTTCCATGGCTGGAAAGTCTCCCAAGGCAGCAAGGCAGACCATCTTCAAGATCTCAAATTCTGTCATCTTTCTAGGTCCATTTTCTTCTTTAATTGCATGCTAAATATTTTCTAACAGCTTTTAAGGAGTCTGCCCTGCTTTCTATGAGCCACCATCAAGTGAATTTTATTNCACACCAATGATTTGATTTGTTAAGTGCAGAAGATACTTTTTGTTGTATCTCTTGAAATTCTGAAGTCATAATCTTTTACATCTTATAATCTTCTTAGAGTTACTTGAGGCACATACTTGAATTATAAATTCAAATGTACATTTGAATTTGCTCAATAATGTGTGTTTATTAGTATGTTGTCCTGCCTTAAAGAGTTGAAACACAAATATAATTGTTTTGAGTTGTTTCAATTGTGAAAGTTAAGTGACATCAAATCTCCCAAGCCTAATCTATTTGTTGTGTTAATATGTGTGGATTGTGAGAGTGACTGGTGTGAAGGGTGTGTGTGCGTTGTGAGAGTGACTGGTGTGAAGGGTGTGTGTGCATTATGAGAGTGACTGGTGTGAAGGGTGTGTGTGCATTATGAGAGTGACTGGTGTGAAGGGTGTGTGTGGATTGTGAGAGTGACTGGTGTGAAGGGTGTGTGTGGGTTGTGAGAGTGACTGGTATGAAGGGTGTGTGCATTATGAGAGTGACTGGTGTGAAGGGTGTGTGTGGATTGTGAGAGTGACTGGTGTGAAGGTGCTAGAGTGTGTGCAGATTCTGAGTATGTCCAGCTAGAGAGATATCCATGTGATAAGCCATATCTCAGATTCAAATCCTCTGTCCACCAGACTTCCACAATGCTCCTGGCCAGGGTCTCAGCCTTGTCCTTATTCCTNCAAGCGGGCTTGCTAAGCTGTCAGACAGGGATAAGCTTCAGCTGTGTGAAAAGGGACTCCTACCCAGACAGCACAGAGAAAAGATCACTTTTGCAGGTGGTTACTTCTTCATTTCTAGTTGACTTTACACTTTTGTTTTGGCTTCTCCTTGAGTACATTTCTTTCTATAGCTTTGACCAGTTTCCAANCAGCCTAACACAATTTAGCTCTAATGTGGAGAATGGTATTTTTAGCTGTGTCATGGAAGTACTTCTGTTAAGAGCAATTATATCAGCCCATATTGACCTGGAACTTACTTTGTAGCCCAGGCTGGCTTATAGTGACCCTCCTTACCTAAGCCTCTGGAGTGCTGAGATTACAAGTGTGAGCCATTATGCCCAGTTCCGAATCAGTGTTTATTAATAATTCCTTAAACTCTAAAGTTCTTNTAATCCCTGAGACTAAACAGATTTGATGCTTTGAGAATATATTAATTGATCATGATTCAAAACAGTCACCTTTTATGGATAACCTACTATGCATTTCATTGGGCAGTTTGTACAACTTGATTTTTAACCCACCAAATGCTATAAAGGAGGGAGTATTTCTCCCTTCTCCTGCTCTCTGCGAACAAGAAGTAACAGAAGGTCAGGAATGGAGAGAGAGATGGAGGAAGGAGAGGTAAAGTAGAGAGATTTTGATTGATGGTAAATTTTAGAGTGCAGAGGGAGGTGTAATTTCATAATTGTGCAATGTCTCCATGTGTTCTTTGAATATAAACATGTGCAAAACACTTGATCAGGTACTTNTTTTCCATAAATGGAGCATGCTTGCCTAGTGATTTTAGAGCAGAAAGACAGACTGTGAGTATGACAATAATTAGATGGAATTGAAGGGGCCTTTGGGTGCTATGTTCAATATCAGCTTATAATTCCTTCCAGCTAAGGTTGTCAAACAAATCTAGAAAAAAACTCTAATTCTCAGGCTGCTGCTTACAATAGTCAATGTTGTTTGAAGTATTTGCTTAACGAGCACATGCAGCTGGTACTGAGCTCTAGGTATTGAGAAGAGAGTGTTGGAAGCAGAAGTGGTCTGTTCCAGGGGCTTTAAGTACTAGGGGTATTATTCTGATNTTTAGAAATATAAAAAGAAAGAAAGAAAGAAGAAAGGAAGGAAAGGAAGGAAAGAAAGAAAGAAAAAGAAGAAAACAGTTATTGTGTCTGGCTCCAATTCCCATTTTCTTGTAAAAAAATTTTTTTTAATCTATCTCATCAAGTTAGGACTTCTCCTTTGATTTATTCTGGAAAAAATTTCCTTTTCAGCTACAAACTGTTGGGGGAGGGCCTTTGGAATCTTCCTCTGCTACAGTATGATGGTCTGCAAGCTAACGATACTTGAGAACCACTGATCTGTGACTGGGTTCTCTGAAACCCGCACTGGGGAACGTTTTAATTCTGTCTTGTGTTTTCTCAGGAGTCATATGTCTGCGTGCAGAGAATGTGAAGGCCAANGTCAGAAAGCAGTCAGCATCAAAATGGAGGGGGCGAGGCTTGGGCAGTCAGTGCTCCATAAACAGATAAATCAAAAATGGATACAAATGCATACATTTTTATCTTAAATCATGCTTTTTAANGTTACATGTTGAACTTTCATTAATTGATCATGATTCAAAAATAGCCACATTTTGTGGATGACCTACTGGGAACACTACCCTTAAGGCAGTGGGACACTGAATACTCTTTGATTTTCACACTTGAAGTCTTCTATATATTTCCAATGTATAGAGAGGAGGTTACAAGTTTATTTAAGGAAGCCAAATAAACACATTCTGCTTGGTGTGATTCAATATTGTATATGAATCCCCTGCACATAAATGGCAGAAAACATCCCATTACCTAGCTCAAGGATTCTGATTTTCATATGGGTTGAATTTATCATTTTTAGAAAGACAGACAAAAGGAAGACACTTAGTTGTGACAATCCATTTCCTGTTGGGTTGCAGAATTTAAAAAGTAAGTAAGAAAAAAAATAGAAAGAAGGAAAGACAATACAATTTACTTCTAAATGCTTTGGAAACTGTCACCTTGTCAAAGGGGAGCAAAGCAAAAGTGGCCAGAGCTTGAAGACAAAAAAGGAAAATAAGAAAAAAAAAGGAAAGAGCATTCCCAACTCTGTGAATGTGTAGGCATTCNGTGCCCACTGCTTGTTAATGCACATATTGCTAAGGCTTGGCAATGAAGTGGACGTTTTTCTTGAGTGGGGTCGAAAAACTAATTATTCGCCATATGGTGGTTGGCTCGGCAGCAATCTCTGAAGCTGTAGAAGCAAAGGGAAGTTGGCTGAGTGATTTCTTTGGGCAGTTTGCACAGCTCTAACTCTCTTGACATATGCCATTCATGTGGNCCTTGGAGAACAGATGGGCCAGGCTGGGAACGCCGGGGAAGTCATGGCTGGGACCTAGTGGCAGCCCGTGTCTCTTTATCCTTCAGAATGACTCCAAGTCACATGGCATTGGAGAATAACAAGGAGGGGATTGTATTCTGAGGATTTCCCTGCCTCCTTTTATAAAGGCACAGCGTAATTTTGACTGCCTTTTCGTATTTTGTTTATTAAAGGGATCAGGGGTTTAGATGAAAGAGATTCCTGGGTTGTGGGTAGGGTCTGGCCTATGCCAGTGACACTTGCTCATTGTCAGGAGGCAAAATGCTGGCAGTTTGATAAGGGATAAGAAAATAGTCAGGGTTTTAAATTAAAATTTAAATTACTCCTTGTTTGTTCTGTTCTGGCTTGTAAATCTCTCNTAGGCAAGTTAAGATAAGCGCCGGGTTCGATTCAGGATCCTGAAGGCTCCTACAGAGAGCTCCTGGGAATTCTTTGATTTATTTTTTCCCTTCACCAGTGGGTCTCGTATAGTGGAACACAAAGGAATATGAGCATTGCATAGGTGCTGGCTGGAGACTTTGGGGATTTTTACATTGTTGGAAAAGAGTGGAAGGAAAGGAGGGTGAAGTTGTCAATCAGAGATGAACTGAGCAGTTTTGGGCATCAAGAATACAAGTTGTCCATCAAGCTTAAGTTGTTCATACTCAGCAACTTGGATTATAATTAAGAAGTGGCACTTGAAGTTAGGGCTCTGAAGTGACAGTCCAGACAGGTACTGACACTACTGGAGACCGCCTGACTTACAGTTAAATTGGTCTCCAGGCCTGACCTTACAGAGACAGCCTCCCCGACCCAGGCTACAGTGGCTCACAATTCGTGTGCTCACAAAACCACAGAGGCTTGGGATCTGCAGTAGAAGAGTTCTATGCTTGATTTTCTTCTTTTCTACATTTTGTACTGCGTCTCTGAAAATTTGCTTTTAGTTAATAAGATCTTGAAACAAGTGTATGTTGTTTGCCTGAAAGACAGACGATTATTTGCATTCTTTATTTATTTCCTGTTTCCACAGTTGAGTTTAGACTTTTGGGACATCTTCTGTAACTTCAGTGTTTTGAAAAATTGAAGCTATGTTCTTTACAGTATGAGTTTTATAGTTCCTTTTTATGTGAACTAATGCCTTGGAATCCTGGCTTCAGGGAGTATAACGGTGACTGGCACTGGGCCTCTGCTATGTGATGGGCACTCTGTGAGAATCTAACGCATATTATCTTGGTACTCAGCAAGCGCTTCATCTGATTTCAACTCCATCATTGAAATCATGGTATTCTATGGTTTCCTCTCTGAAGAAGCATGGTGACATCAGGAGTTGTAGTGGAGAGGCAGGGGAGCCTGCTCAGATTATCGTAGGCCTCTGTCTATCACTCTGAGCTTATACTGTGTAGTTTTCCCTTATCACTCTATGGGATCCTAAGCCATAATTGGCANTGTAGTATATGTGTTTATCACCCTCCCCCAATTCCTCTCTGTGTACCAGACCTTCGGATTGAGTGTTTTTCTGAACATTTGTTTGACTCTCAGAACAGTGAGGGAGTCCCATCAGCATCCAGGCTTAGCAAAGTTTATCAGCCAAAGTCAAAACTGTAGTTGCAACTATTTTGGATTTTTCAGGATATAAGTGGGAAGGATTTGGTTTGTAGAGTGTAAAGTACTTATATATCGATTATATCTGCAAGATCCTTTTACGAGTAAGTGCACATTTATGGGAATAGGCTGTTGAAAGTTAACACGTTCAAGAGGCTAGACATAGCGGAACCCATAGCACTGCCTTACAGGGTGCAGGCATTACCGAAGATACAGTAGCAAACAAGGTAGACTGTGCTGTTA
>LZPO01017704.1:5779-16796 GCA_001675575.1 Neotoma lepida | reverse complement strand
TGTCTGTCTGTCTGTCTGTCTGTCTGTTCTAGAGACTGAACCTAGAATCTCATGCATCCTGGGCAAGCACTCTACCAACTGAACTATATGTTTTGATTTGAGAAAGAGTTTCTCTAAGTTGTGCAGGCTAATCCCGACTGTAGCCCAGGCTGGACTTGAACTCCTGCTTCAGCATGCCTGCTGGCTGGGGTTTGTGGAATTGCTGCAAGATTCTGCTGCTGAGGATTCAAAAATGCTAAATTAGTTTCCCTGAATTATTCCCAGACTCCCATTTCAAAGTCACCCTGAGCTTCACTGTCAAGGGAGTGTCTCCAAGCAATGGTTTTATCGCCCTGCCCTATGATGTCCTTAGGAATCAGTTGGCATAGACAGCGATCCGGACAGCCTACCCCTTACCTGTATAAGGATGACTGGGCTCTTGTTTCTCATATTAACAGTACTTCTGTTTATAAAGATGTCAATCCAATAAAATGATGGGAGTTTGCAGAAGTCAGTTGGGACTGAGATATTGCAATTGTTGGGCTCAAGTGTTTTCTTAGTTGATTGTCATTTTTAAGACAATCATGAAAACTTAATGTTTTACTCTATGTGTATAAAGTGCTCTCTTTTTAGATCAACATTTAACTTTACATTGAGATTAAATTTTCTTCAGGGAAATTTAAAGATACTTAGAGAATTGCATTAAGTTTAATAAAATTTAGGCCTTGGAGCAATTNCTTTTAAGAAAGCCTCTATTTTGTTAGTGGACTAATTCATTGATGTGTGGTGTTAAGACCAGAGTCCTGCACTTGGNCCTCCATAAATGACTAGTCTATAGCAGGNACATGGCACATCTTANCTTCATATTGTCTTCCTTCATTNCTCCTTTCTTTTTCTCAATAACTCTATAAAGTAATTGTTTTCATTATGGTATTTCATGTATGGATATAATACACTTTGATCATCTTTAATCCTCTTTTATAATATCCTGTTATCCGTTCCCATCATCCCCTTTCTCTATCTCCAAGTCCGTCTCTGCTTGCCNTATTATCTCTGCTGTTTCCTCTTTGTTGTTTTATTGCTTTCTTTCATTACTATTGTTGTTTGCACACCTGCATNTCATATAAATAAATATATATAAATACAAATATATAAATATAATTATATTTATTTTTATTATATATAAATTATATATGAATATAATTATATATATTTAAATATAATTAATATAATAAAATTAATAATTATATTAAATATATATATAAATACAACCNGCTGAGTCCAGTTGGTATTGCTCAGATGTATATGCTTTTAAGGGCTGACCTCTTGGTATTGGATAGCCAATTAGAGAACTAATCACTGTGGGACACTGAGTCTCCCTCTCTTGGCAGTCATTAATGACTATAGGTCTTCATCTATGGGTGGGGCCTTGTGAGATTTGCCTCATCCATGTTGGCATGCCCTGCGTTTAATTAGACAGCTATTGGTGGTTACCTCCAAGATAGAAGTGCCACTATCTTGCCATGCNGACCATCGTTGTTATTTGTACTCAGTATAGCCAGGTAGGATTCANTATTCCTGAAATTGCTTTTCTCCTTTGGCAGCTTGCATAGCATCTTCCAGTACTATCCTTTGGTTTGAACAGTTTAATTATCATGCTCTTAATTTCTGCTTTCATGGAACTCGTGGATTTCTGTTCTCCCAATTCCTGTTGATACTGTCTCTGTCTGTTGTCAGATGCTACAATGAAATAGTTGAAACCAGGTAATTTATGAAGAATAAGAGTTTATTCTAATGTGTGGTCCTAGAGACTTNAAAGTTTAAGAGCATGGCAGCAACATCTGGTGAGGACCTCCCCACAGTATCACAACTGGGGAGGGGGTGGAGGTCCCAGGCTCTTCTCTCCTGACTTTGGTTTTCAATCTTGTTCTGTCGATAGCTAGTTTTCAGAAGGATCTGCCTTGTGACCCCTGATGCCCTTATCTGCTTCTCCTGCATCTCTCTTTGGGATCTTAGGCTTGCCTTGTTTTCACCATTCTACAATGTGTGTGGGTGGCTGGTTTCCCACCATATTGTAAGCTCAGTGAGAGCATAGCCTGCCTCAGCCCTGCCACACAGCAGTCACTCATTTGATGTAGAAACAAATGAATAAGCTACCTACAGTTCAAGTAGTTCCAATTAGATTAGTGTTAACTGTCAAGTTCTATATCTTTTTTAATATATTTAAAAAACAATTAAACATTATTGTCTTTGTATAGTGTGTGTGTGTGTGTGTGTGTGTGTGTGTGTGTGTGTGTGTGTGATTGAACATCTGTGCCATGGCACGTGAGGAAGACGAAGACAACTCTGTGGAGTTGGTTCTCTCCTTCTACTATGTGGGTTCAGATATCAAAGTGTGTTTCACATTAGGTGCAGCACACACTTTTGTTTGCTGAGCATCTTCCAAGCCTAAGTTCTTATTTTTTGCATGAGAGAATTGGCTTGTTTAACAAAAAGGAGTTGATGGAGCTAGGTGTTTTAGTTCTATTCTCTTTGTAGTGGTTTAATGGTTCTACAGTCAGAGCTCGTCCTCAGATCTGCCTGGGTTACCCTGAAGCATATGTGTGCTGTTTTATATGCACGGCCCACAGATATCTGAATTCACTCCTCTTCATCTGCAAGTTGAGACAAGCTACTTGAACATGAGAACAGGAGCGATGTGTTACTTTTGCTAGAAGCTCTCTTGAACATTGCCATTGAGTTTCCTCAGTGAAGCTAGATGGATAGTTGTTTTGTTTACAGGTGGTAATACTAGAACACAGAGACTTTCATATCAGCTCATCTGCAGGGGAGGAGCTTTGGTCCATTTCAAGGTCATCTCTTTCCATCTTTAGTTCTGTGTCTGGTCATGAATGAGCTGGAAGGCTGTATTTAAAACTCCGCTCCTCTCAGGTGGGAGAATTATATGTCTATATTGCATCAATATTATGCTTGGCTATGAGACAAACATTGGCTCCTGAAATAGGAATAGAAGTGAGTCACTTCTGAGCAGAAACTGTGAGGGGCACACTGCTTTCCCTTCTGCTACCAATCAGCAATGTCTCACAAAGGGGCTCCTTCTGCACGAGCCACAAAATGAAGAGTATATGGGACAGCTTGCTGATGGGCATGAGTCATGAATGATAGTAGTCATTCCGGGCTTCAGTTAACTTACANTTTCAGTTGTCATAGCAGCGTAACCCAGCCTTAAACTGGCTGAAAAAGATGGCTTAAAATCAGATGCTAAGTAATTTACTATAAGCAGTCAGATTTTGGAGTGAGCTGGGACACTGTTGAATCTGTGTGTGCTAGAGCAGTCTGGCAAGAACTTCAGGTAATGATAGATAGCTCCCTCAATTATCCTAAGTCTCTCTCCTCTAGGACAAATGAGGTGTCATGCTGCCATGAAAATATAAGTTACCATAGCTTTCCCAGNGCTTGCCTGCCTGTCTTTAGCCATGGAATCCCTGAGTGACTGAGCTCTTCTGAGCCTCAGTTCTCCCATCTGCAAGATGGTAATGTTAGTGTCACCGTATATCATGAAACTATTTTGAGGTGCTACTTCCTTATGAACACTGCTGTCACAACTGTGGGTGACTACTCACTTACCCTCATCTCTCTAAACTGAAGCCTCTTAACAATTCTGGAGACTGAGTTTCATGAATTCACTGCTCCCACACCATGCCTTGCATAGAATAGCTATTGCAATGAATTGTTGGATGAACTTGGTAAGTTNCAAGTCCTGTTTCAGAGTGAATGATGCATGGAGCAAAGGCCATTTCATAATGGAGTGGGTACACTGGTGACAGGAAGCTGACCATACTCTCCCGGGGCACAGTTAGCAGTTTGTGCCTGGTGCATTCTGTAGGATGATAGTGCTGGAGTCACTAACTTCACCATCCATCCAATTGAGAGAGATACAAGGATCTGGAACAAGACCAAAGCCTTAGTACTTTCAACCACTGGTAAAATTGGGGGAGAGAGTGCAGCATTTGTCTGGAGTGCAGGCAGCTGAAAAAGCAGAAGTGTCACANTGCACAAAGGCTGTCTGCCCNTGTAGTGGTGACTGGCCACCAGCCAGTCAACCAGCCTGGAAAGAAGAGTAAACCTGGGAATAAAAGATTAGGACTGCTGAGACTTCGACATGTGCCTGAATTTAGACACATAAAGTGAAAGAGATAAGGAAGACATAGATACCAAAGCCAAGTAAAGACAAGATAACTATAATTCAGGATGACACAGATGATGAGAATAAAGCCAGTGTGGAGTTAGGACANAGAGAGAAAAACAAGTACTGGTAGGAAGGAAAACCTAAGCGTTTGGGAATAATGGTGACAGTAGGCTTATGGCTTCCTTGTCCTTCCCGGGGAGCCATGCTTGTGTCTTGTCTTTATTTACCTTATTTTGCATAGTAGATATGTAGGCTTTAGGCACCAGAACATGAGAAACCTGAGTGTNCTGCAGAGAACAGTGGCTTCATTTACTTGGGCTGTGCCACCTTCTTGCATTGCCACAGCTCTGAGTGTGTCTGCCTCACTACTCTCATACCTTGGCACAGTGTCCCTTGCATCTTATTTTCTCTTTTATCAGGACAAAATATTGTGAAGGTAAAGAACCAGTTACTTTTTATATCACTGACATTTGTAATAATGCCTGGAATGTGGTAGGTAATCCATAATTACTTTCAGCTCCCAAATGGTAAGTGAGAAGTAACCTACTTCACTATTGCCCATCCATGCTTCCTGGAAACGCTCTTTTTCTGGAGAGAATCAGAACATGGCATCTGACGGGTCCAACATCTGTTCTTAGATCTCTCTTTAGGGATACAGAGGCCAGGGGGCCTTTTTCAACTGAATATTTGAATATTGGTGAGCCTCATGTCCCTTCCTCAAACNAAGTCACTTTCTCCAGAATGACATCACCTCATTAAATGAAGTCTTCTCTATGTGTGGCCCACTGGTAGCGAGACACTCAGAGCAGTGTGGCATGACTTGAGGAAAATGATACCTTCACTCTTTGAGAAACACAGGGCTTTCAGATATAACACAGGGTGCTCAGTTTATTTTCAGATGTTTTACTGCATGATCCACACAGTATAGTCAATATTCATCTGAAATTCTGGTTTAATTCTGGTTTGTTTGTTTTTGCTATGTCAGGCATGTCTCTAATGTCCAACAGGCATATCAAAGGTACTGCCTATGGAGTAAACTTCCTATTAGGGCAGCAGGATGTGAAAAAAGTACTGAAGTACTGTCTTAGTTAGGATTTCTATTTCTGTGAAGAGACACCATGACTACGGNAACTCTTATAAAGGAAAACATTTAATGGGGTGGCTTACAGTTTCAGAGGTTCAGTCCATTATCATCATGGTGGGACATGGTGGGACATACAGGCAGACATGGTGCTGGAGCTGAGAGTCCTACATCTTGATCTGCAGGCAACAGGAAGTGAACTGATACATTGGATATAGCTTGAGCATATAAGACCTCAAAGCCCATCCCCACAGTGACACACTTCCTCTAACAAGGCCACATCTATTCCAACAAAGCCACACCTCCTAATAGTGCCACTCCCTATGAGCTTATGGGGGCCAATTACATTTAAAGTATCCCCCTATAGCACACACACACACACACACACACACACACACACACACACTCATATAATTTCAGTGGTAAGTCATGTGAATAAAATTAAGGCAAGGACTGACCAATGTGACTGAGAAGTGTCAATTTAGAGAAGGTGATCAAGAAAGGTCTCTTTGAGGAGGTGATGAGTGTGCAAAGCTTGAGGGAGAAAAGAGGCAGAGCCAATGTCGAGGTCTGGAGAAGTAGCATTCCAAGCAAAAATAACAGCAAAGGCATGGAACATGAGTGGGAGCAAGCTGTTTGGAGCAGTTAAGAGGCAGGAAGAAGGCCGCAACAGTTAAAGTGAGAATGGTAAGGCAGGTGAAGAGAGTGGAGGGAACCAGAAAATATACAACCTTGTGGCCATCAAAAGAAATTTTGAGTGCAGGTGAGATGGTCAGTGGGTAAGTATACTTGCTGCAAATCCTAACACACTAGATTTGGAACCCACCTGATGAAAGAAGAGAGCCAGCTTCTATGAGATGTCCTCTGACATTAGCATGTGCACACCATAGCACACATGCACACTCTCACACACAATAAATGTTAAAGAATGTGTTGATTATTTTTTCCTAGAAGGGCAAAGGGAAGCCAGTGAAGGAGACAATTGAGGGAATAACAGGACTCGATTCAGCTTTTGATAAAATATACTCTGGTGGTGCCGTGGAGAATANACTGAGAAGTGAAGGAGTGGGCAAGAAGCTCAGCAGTCAGACAATTGCAGATGCCTGGGCTCTCCCTGAATACCCCACGTACACCCTGCCAAGCTGCTTCCAGTCCTTGTAAAGGCATCACAGTATCCTGGGGAAGGAGTGTGGTCTCTGAAACCAAATAGAGTTTGGTTTTAAATCATTTAAACACAATGATTTGGATTTAAATCAGAATTTTTTCAATAATAATCCTTGGGACATTGGACCAAATTCCTAACTGTTGATAGACAGGAGGTGGGATGAGGAGGGAGGGATGGAGAGAGGACGTAGAAGAAGAAGAGGAGGAGGAGAAAGAAGGAAGAAGAGANGAACGAAGAGGAAGATGAAGATGAAGAAGAGGGGGAAGCACTACCTCATCAGATTGTCTGGAGAACTAAATGGAGAGCTAATACGAGTATANTCCTTGATTATTTCCTAACACATCAAAGTGCTAGAAGAATTTGGCTATTATCATCACTCAGCGTATGTTGTTTCTTGCCATGGGGCACTGTTGTCTCTTCATTGGGCCAACGCTTGTCCATCTACATCACTGTAGAAAGTTCATTATTTCTGCCATATTCTATTGGGCAAAAAAAAAATGATAGGTCCAACTCAGGTTAAAGAGCGGGAAACATTTTATCTGAAAACTGGGTAATGTTACCTTGCAAAGTGATGTGAAGGATTGAGACCAATTTTGCAATCTGCCATCAGAAAACTAGAACACAATTGTTAAATGCCCATTAGAGCACACGCTTCCTGTTTCTGAATTCCACAAAGACTTTGTTCAAAGACAGTTTCAGGCTTTTATTATGGACCTCAGCGCTCCCTCTACGCCTTCTCTGTGAGTGTGTGTGTGTGTGTGTGTGTGTTTCCAGTGCTAAGGATTGAACCCACAGTTTTGTGCATGCAAGGCTAGTGCTCTATCACTGAGCCATAGCTTCAGCCTTCAACTTCGGTTTTGCAAGGCTCACCCTTCCTGTTGTTCAGAATACTGGCTGACCTCTTGGCTCAAATCTGCTGCCTTCTAAGTGGAAAAGTTGCTTAATGCATTGTGTGTGATGAGCATGTAATACAGAATGTGGGAAGGACCCTGTACCAGAGCAGTTACACATGTCCTGTAAGCAGCACTGACTTCTCAGTGAAGAAAACTCCAGTTAGTTGTCAGATCCAAGCAGCGTGGGGCCAGAGGCTCTAGCTCTGTCAGCATCAGATGCTTTGCATGCTGTCACCCTGCTTTGCCACCATGATGTCACTCAGAAAGGGAGTCCCTCCCTCGGCCAATGAATAAGGCCTTCTCTGCCAACACCAATTCCAGCTGTGAACATGTAATCAGCTCTTCTATGGCCCCCAAAGGGTAGTCCCAGAGCTTAAATTTAATTTTCATGCATNTTTGTCTCCTTCTTCTACTTTATGCAAACACTACTTTGTCGCCAACACAGGCGCCAACTGTTTTGTTTGGATAATTGCTCCAAGTCAACCCTGAACTACAGGGAGCCCCCTTTTTCCANGAAACACATTTTGGTTAATTTTTGGTTAACCAGATTATGGCTTTCTCTAGTGTTTCCTTCAGACTTTCCAGGATAATTTCTGTAAACATTTNGTTTATTTTGAAACAGTTTGACACCAATGTCAGGTTCATTATTGCCTACATTGATTGGGTCATTTGGAAGAAGCCAAGAAATGGGAGCTGTGTAGCCCATAGCTCATCTTATATGGCTCTTTTTTCTTCCACGTNATTCTCTCTTTTTCNTACTATAATTATTTGCTGTTAGAACGGCTGGGGCAATTTGTGGCTGTAATAGGAAAGACGGAACTTGGGAAAAGAAGACTTGTAAAGCAAAGATCTTATTTTTATGGAAATGAATAGTAGCTCTGAAGTGAAGATGAGACATATGGAAAAGAATAAAATCTGAACAGAACATTTTAAAATAGACAGTCCTCAGTACTGTTCCATATGGCCCAGTAGTATTTAAGGTAACAGAAACCAGTGGCAGCTGCCTATTCATTCTTGGATCTTAGACTCAGTTTACAAANTGGTACTTTCCGCTCTGTCTTGAGTATTTCCTTTATCTACCTCCTGGGTCTGATTCTTTTAGATTTGTGGGGATGGGGTATGTGAGTTAAATTAATGAGTTACTAATTAAGACTTGCGGTTTTCATAAATTGTATCTCATTCTTAGTAGAATTGGAAATTATTCATAAGTCAGCATCTCACTTACCCAACTTGGTCCACATGAAGACTAACTGTAGTTTCATTTAGTGTTTAGGCTTAACAGTATTGCTCATAGCTGAAGCACAAATCAAAGAAATGATACCGGATATTAAATGCCATTGTCTAAAAGCTCAGTTCACGTACTTATGCCTTGAATTATACACAATAGCCATGTCTAAAGAGTCAAGCAGAAAATTGTCTGGCTTTTGCCATCAGTGCNGACACCAAATGAGTTTTGTGATTTAGAACTTTTATAGATAAAATGCATCTCAATNTACTTTTGTGTGTCATAGAAAATGAGGGTAATATTTAACTCACTAAATATGAATCTAAGGCAGGTTGAATGACTACATCATAATATATTATATGCCAGACTTATCGAAAGAATGGTGTCTTTTTAATATCCTGGGCTGGGATGTATCTTGATATCTTTGGACACTGTCTTTGTCTCTTCTTGATTTTGATCTTAAACTTGGATTTTGAAAATGAAATAAAAATATCAATGGANAAAGGAACATACACCCTGACACAAGCAGTTTAATGGATCTGTTTTTTGCTTTTCATATGCAGTTGGGTTTCTGTTTTTCTATGTGTGAGCATCAGGAATTATCTTCTTATTACTCCCGTCTTGAAGTTTGTAAGTTCTGCCAGGGCTGTAACTGCACTACTATCTTGACATCTGTTTCTTCATCCTTTGTCTGATAAATTGACTTCATTTTTTTCTGTTGCTAAACTGTACATTTTTTTGGCTGAATCTATGGGGTGTTCAGCTTTGTGTAGACATAGTGGCACTGAAAGTTGCCCCCTAATTCAATAATTCACCATGAAGACTGGTTTTTATTCTCATTGTGTTGAACAGGCATCTAATCAACCATTAATTTCCTTTTTGCTGGATGAACAGAATAACTGTTTCTGTCTTTCTTTTTGATGAGAAACAGAGGCAGAGAGGATGGGGGCCACTCTAAATGAGAAGGGGGGATTACAGGATTCAGCTACAGGGGGAAGGGTGGAATAGAAAATGGTCAGAATTTGGGGGAGGCTTGGGGAATTAATGAATATGTGCCTGTGGACTGTGAAACAACATTTTGTGTATTTTATGCTGGGCTTATAAGACTCCTTCTATCACTGCATTGGGCAACCTTAAACAAATAACTAAATTTCCCAAAGCCTACTTCTTCACCATCTGTAGAATGGGGCAGATAGAGCATAACTGAGCACTATTTTTTTACAAAACAATAGCAAATATGTAATTACAGGTGATCTTCACCTGGGGCTTTGTCATTATCATGCTGCCTTTTGAATTTAGCAAGAGATGGGGAAACATGGAGCCACATTTATGAGGAGGTCGTCACAGTTTATCAAGTATGTTTTTCACAGCACTCCACTCATGCAAGTGCACAGATGAGCCCCACGGCATCTGCAACGTTGCGGCAACTCAGATGTAGTAATAAGGACTAGTTTTATTAAAACTACTTTTGATTTGACATCACAGAGTCAATCTGAATTGTATTAGTGAAAGGGGGAGGGTGATGCATATACCTAAAATACATGAATTTGGAAGAAAGTGGAATTCGGGGGAAAATCTGACCCAGAGTCTTCTGAACTGGTAGGGCTTTCTGTGTTTCCAGTTCTTATTACATGACATATTTCCTCATTGTAGTCTTTTCAATATAGACCTGAAATCTGGCCTCCCATAGCTCCCTGAGCGTATTTNCAGCATCTAACTTTATGAAGGNCTAAGCTATGGCCTTTGAGGCCCTAAGAACAGAAGCCCACTGAAGAAATCTGAGTTGCCAAGTGTGGCTCCGTTCCATGAGCCTGGACATATTGACTACGGCCTAAGAGTAGGATTCCACCTTGGAGCCTTTCTTCCTGTGTAGCTAGGAAAGAGAAAGATCTAAGAACAAGAAGCCTTGCATTTCAAACATTTACAATTGTGGGATCGCAGATCTTGGGTGGAGTGGAGCAGTGGAAAGATGGNAACAGAATCATAGTGTAGTTTAATATAGCATTGTATATATATGTGTGTATGTGTGTTTATGAATATTTAAGATAATTGTTTGAAATCTTAGAATGGCTGTTTTGTATGTTCATGTATTTATTTAGCAACTATTTATTGAGAGCTCATAGAGTGCTGCACACTAGGCACCCTGTTAGAAAGGAATAAAGATGAGCTTTCTTAGCAACTTGCCCCCCCCTTTTTTTTGAACAAAAGGAATAGTCGTTAAGACTTTTGGTATGTCCAATGAAGTTTTTCTAAAAAAGATGTTTGGAAGACAGGAGCTTGGTGTGAGCCTGTGAGCAGGCTGGAGCTGCACAAAAGCCTGGGTGCTTACTTCTGGCCTTAAAGAGCAAAGCTGTTTTATGTGGGGGATTTTTTGAGTGGAGAAAAGGCTCTATTCTAAGACAAGTGGATCAGTGTTTGGACACATACACACACTCACATATATATTCATTTAAACAATATACATACACACATATATATANANATA
>LZPO01017703.1:40437-55259 GCA_001675575.1 Neotoma lepida | reverse complement strand
GTATGAGAGAAAAAAAAAGAAAGAAAAATAATTCAACCTCAAAAGTGAAAAAACAAAAATGACTTGTTACAGTTCAGTAAATAATTTAATGAACAACTTTCTGCTTTCTTGCAAAGACAACAGTAAGATATTTAAAGCATAGACATCTGGAAAGAATCAGAAGAACAACATGGCAGAACCTGAGAACAGGGTTGCACCTCATGGGGTGAGATGTTTTTCCAAGATCAAGGTATGGATTGTTTGCTTGTATGCANGTATATATGCATNAGAGTCTGTTAAGCAAGCTTTGATAGTTNTTGTAACATTGCTCAGCTTACATGAAGTTTTCTGACACAAAAGCCATTTTAAGCAATTTAGTTTTTAGTTTCTTCTTAAAGAAATTGATTTTATAATTAGGGATATTTAACCAGGATAATTCATGCAGCAAACTTAATAAGAATGCTTTAGAGGATCTTAAATGTGGATGAGATTTTAAATGTTTTAAGTGTGTATTACATTTAAAATGTATAGGTTGTGGAATTTAGTTTGAGGACAGAGGTCAGAACCCCAGTGCTCAGTCCCCTGGGGTTCCTAACAGAAGGTCAGGGGCCACTGCTAGGAAACAGTTCCCTAACCATAGTGCTCTGTTGATTAATATGCAAAGATGACTTCATGACCCAGTCAAACAAGCTTTGTCAATACTACAATCATTGTTTTGAAAAAAAGAAAAAGATAAAAAGTCCATCCTGTTAGCTTTTGGTATTTTTCATTATTTTAGAGGCAATTGTCATTCTCGTAGTTCCAAACATCTTTGCATCACCAAATGTGAGCTTGTATTAGCCCAAGGAATCTGAGCACTGGCCTAGTCTCTGNAGAGTCCCTCACAGGTTCCTCTCTAAGNTGCTGTNTCCTCAGTCATCCCATCACAAGCCCTTTTATCTTAGTCACGTGGAGTGGACTCTATACATTAATGTAAAAGAGAGGGAGGCCACAGACTCAGCCCTGGAAAGTGTTTTTACCTGCAGTGATGCATGAATTATTGAAACCCAACCCCCTCAAGTTACCCTTCAGTTCTCACATTCTGAGGAGCCCAGGTACCTTGGTGCTTAACCTTTGCCAGATGCGTGCTAGATGTGTTACTTTGTACAATTTGTGCAGATTGTTTAAACTTAAGTGCATTTTCACCAAAAAAGGGTAATTAATGGTAGTCCTACTTTTTAAGATAAAGAAATCATGCTGAAACCTTTCTCTCTCTCTCTCTCTCTCTCTCTCTCTCTCTGTGTGTGTGTGTGTGTGTGTGTGTGTGTGTGTCTGTCTGTCTGTCTGTCTGTCTGTCTGTCTCTGTATGTATGTGACTGCTCACCTTTAAGGACTGGTATGAGGATTAGACCCATGTGCTCACACACACCAGAAAACTCCGCTATTCCTGATCTAACCTCCTCCTCCACCTTTAAGATGTTTTAATTACTTTAAATTTATGTTTTATTTTTATGGATATGGATGTTTTGTCCTCTTGTATGTTCATGCATCTCTTGTGTCTGGTGTCCTTGGAGGCCAGAAGAAAGTGTTGGATCTCCTGAACTGGAGTTACAGGTGGTTTTGAACCACAATGTGGGTAGGTGTTAGGAACTGAATCCAGGTTCTCAGCAAGAGCAGTCAGTGATCTTATTTGCTGAGCCACATCTCCAGTATCATAGCTTAGGAAAATGATGAGTTTTGTGATCATTAGTTACNAATATTAATAGCATTTGTAGAGAAATGTCATCAGATACCACAAACACTACTTCTCAAAGTTTGTCTGTGGTTACTGTCTAAGTTAGGGTTTCTAGTGCTGTGAAGAGACACCATGACCCCTGAAGTTCACAAAGGCAAACATTTAATTGGGGCTGGCTTACAAGTTCAGATGTTTAGTCCATAATCATCATGGTGGGAAGCATGGGGGCTCAAGGGAAATGTGGTCCTAGAGAAGGATCCAAAAGTTCTACATCCAGATTAGCAGGCANCAGGAAGAGAGTGACACTGGACCTGGCTGGAGCTTCTGAAACCTCAAATCCACCCTCATTGACCTACTCCCTCCAACAAGGCCACAGNCCCTGATAGTGCCATACCTGGTGGCNCAACAATCAAATCTATGAGCTCACGGGGGCCATTCTTATTCAAACCACCACAGTTACTTTGGTGTTTAAGAACAGTAGATATTGCTGTGAAGATTATGAGAAAATGTTAAAACCATGCATTTACAAGTAAAAATTAGAAGTAATTGTTTAAAATAATTAGACTTTTCTGAATTTAGAATTGTCTAGAATGTTAGGGTGGTTAGATTCTCTACATTGCCAGACTGAAGCTCCTGCTTCTTAAGTTTAGAAATATAATCATTAAGAAAAGTGTCCCAGAACAGGGGAAATGATTGCCTTAATGACCTTCAGTCATGCACACACTCATAACTTCACCATACACCTTAGTTAATTCTAACCCAGTGGCTACACAGATGGCCCAGATTAAACTACATGGAACAAAAGCTAAACCAAAACTCATGAACCTTGGAAAAGGACTGGTAGGAATGAGGGTGTTGATGGGGAAAAGAGGGGGATAAGAGAGGAACAAAGTAATAATCAGATGATGCCGTGTATGTATGAAATCACCAAACAGTAAATTTAATCAATAAAATTTATTGAAGTAAAGAAAGGAAAATTTCTTAAGGGGGTGGGGAGATGTCTTCATCAGTGAAGTACTTGCCTTAGAAGCATGAGGACCGAGTTCAGTCCCCAAGCCTACATAGAAAGTAGGCATGGTGACACTAATTACAAATCCAGTGTTGGGGACATGGAGTCAGTAGNTACTTGGTGCTCACTGACAAGCCAGTCTTTCCCCTGGCTGTTGAACTCCAGGCAGGTGAGAGTCCCTGTCATTTAAAAAAATGTGTAGTGCTTGAGGATTTACACCCACGGTTGTCTTCTGTCTCCCATGTGCATATACATATATGAACTCATCCCATATGAATGTACACACACATACACAAATAGAAAGAATGAAAGGAAAAATAGAAAACTCCCTTAGGAGGAATGAAAAGACTGCTCCAAAGGAGTTTGCTTCAGACTCTAGAGTGCTGAGGTGAACAGTCAGCAGGACTGGCTTTATAAATAAACAAGATGTTATGTAGCAGTAGACCTGAACCAGCATGGACACTGGTCTCTTTTACTTTCTCCCCAGAACCAAATGCTTTAGAGAAAGAGCAGTGCGCTCACTACCTGCTTAGCTTTCTTCTTCAAAAACATAAATCAAATAAATGATCTCCCCAAGCCTGATATTTTTAATTTGATAGACCTTGCTTTTAATTATAGGACCTGAGTTATAAAACTCATGTGAAAATTATCAAGTATCAATCATATCCTTTGAAAGATTTGCTGTTGGAAGANGGATTATTTCTGCCAAAGGCACTTGGAGTTAAAAGACAAACTTCTAGAGCTGGAATTACACGTTCTTACAATCATACAGTACTTTTGAGCTATACTGAAGTTGCTGTTCGTGTTTCCCATTTCTTTTTTTTTTGTATTTATTTCTGTTCTGGTTTATCCAAATTAATTGGAACTGATGACAATAAATTTATAAGCAGTATATACTAATCTAACACAATATGATAGTACAGAAGTACTATCTAGTACTTTTGATAGTACACAGAAGTAGNGATGATGATGTTTGCCATCAACCAGCTGCTGGACGATAAGTTAAGGGAAACAGGAAGCTCATTTACTACATCACTCAAAGTGAGTTTACTAGTCACAGGCAGGTAGTGAGGAGTCTTATTGGCACACGGCCACATTTTTTCCTGCACCAGAGGGACCCCAAAAATGTTTTGCCCTTGGTTTACATGCTGTGAACACCAATTGGATTACTGAGATAAAGGGTTATAGGGCATATTGCTCCAGGAACAAAAATAAAACAGGTCACATTGCCTCCAGTAGTGAGAATGTACCTTTTTTTTCTCAAGAATGTAGACAAAGAGGAGAAAGTGTTGAACTCCCAAGGTACATCCAGAGAGTGAATCCTGAAAACATAGTAAGTAGGCTTGCTGCAGAAATGATGCCATGGTGTAATAATGTGTTCTGTTCCTTCCCTTCCTTAAAGTGGACAACACTTGTCCTGCTGAAGACCCGTCAAAAGCTGTGTCTTACATAGAATAACTCCATGTCTTTCTGTATGAATAAGGTACACTGATACAAGGGTGCTGCCATAACCANCTACAAATATCACCACTGCTAAACAATTATTCTAACTCTACATTTCCATAGTTAGGACACTATGACAGAGTAGAGATTATACTTTAAAGTTTCATGCATGTTCAGGGACTCTATCTTGGATACAGTCCTCTACCTCATGGTAGAAGCTGTTTTTAACTCATTTATGTTAATCTATATTCTATCATGTGGCATTACTTCCCTTCCATCTTGCACCTCCAATTTCCAATCTGAGTTTCATAGCATCTCTCAAACACCTAGATTTTCTTCCTCTTTTTTTCTCTCCTTAGAAATTTCCCCATACCTCTTGCCTAGCTATTGACTATTCAGCTCTTTATTACACCAATCACAGCAACACACTTTCACACAGTGTTCAAATATCCCACAACACTGTTTTTTCAGTGGATATCACATATAATTGGGTGTAAGACAAATTTCTAAATGGTCTTGTTAAATAAAACACAAAGCCAGAAATAGGGTAAAAATCTGACAGNAATCAGAGGAATTAGAAACAGCTACCAGGCTCACCTCACCAGTGCCGCTGCTTCCAAAAGAGTGAGTGACTTCCTATATCTCCACGCCTATATTCCTTTCTGTTCTGTTCTCNCATTGGCTCTCTCCGCCTAGCTACATCACTTCCTGTCTGTCTGTATAGACCTCCAGAATTCTATGGTTGATGTTGGGATTAAAGGTGTGTGTCTCCACACTTGACTCTGTTCCTAGTGTGACCTGGAACTCACAGAGATCCAGACAGACCCTGTCTGCTAGGTGATAGAATTAAGGGCATGAGATAATATTGCAAGAGTAGCGGCTGACCTTGTTCCTCTGATCCTCAGATAAATTTTATTGAGGGACATAGATAAAATACCACCACAATTGGGAAACAAAGTCCTCACTTTTTCTTAAATATTTTTCTTCCTAGATGTTTCTTTTGGTATTAACATGGGCATTTGTATCCAAGTCACTATCAGGATTGTATATGAATTCTATGCTCACACATCTAGAGAGACAATTTGATATCCCCACATCTATAGTTGGATTTATCAATGGCAGCTTTGAGATTGGTGAGTTATTTTCACTTTTACTTACTGTTATTTATTGATATTCTCTCCTTATTTCCTGCATTAGACTATTTGATCTGACTTAGGTATGTGCTTCATGATGTGATTGAATAGCCTTGTTTCAGTGTGAAGAAACCACTTATTCAAATATCCCCATGATGGCATCCAATTTTTACCACATACCGAGACATGGTCCCTTTTTTCTGACAAGTGGCAGAAGATTTATAATATTAATATTTAATTCTATCACTTGATGACTCAAAGAGACACTAAGCACTTTCTTTTGGCATTTTAGAAGGTTGCTGTGGAAGCGTGGAGGCACTTGTGTTCTGAAGGAGAGAGCAAGTGTTTCTCTTCACCCACTGTGTCTGTGACGTTGACTGCTCTCCACTCATAGACACTGAGGAAGATGGTGATGTTTTCATGTGTTTGAATTGTGTCAGATAGGAGTCCCAAGAAGAATAAATGTACGTTAGCCCCTGATTTTGTGTAATGANCTAGGATATCAGAGGACAAAAGGTGAAGGAGGGAAAGATGCTCTCTGTTGTAGGAGATCCACTCCCACTTTTCACCTCCAGGGTACTCTTGAGGAGGGAGAAGTAAGAAGTATTTAGATAGAAGGATAGAGAGGAAAAAGAGAGCCTGGAAAAAAAAGAGAGGAAAAAGAGAGGCCATATCTCAAGATGGCCTGGATCCTTATCCACCAGCCCCTTCTGTCTCCNCTAAAGGGCTATTTATAGGAATGCCAAGGGGTGGAGCAAAGACTTCCCCTAGCTCAGCCAAGTGTAGACCCTTCCAATCACCTAGAAACCATGCACATGGGTCAAGCAATCCTCTAATGCAGCTATGCTTGGTAAAGCAAGCTCAGATCTCACTAGGAAACTTATGGGCCTCCACAACTCCCCCTTCTAGATATAATAAAAGCCACCCCAAGATGCTTTAGATAGACTGTATCTGTCTTAGGTCATCTTTCTTGATTAATCTTCCTTACCAGTCATGGAGATACACTTTCATCAAGCATACTCTGACTTAGGTTGGAAGCTATCAAGAAAAAAGTCGCCTGTCTTTGACTACCAGCCTCTGGCAGGATAAGTTACTCTCTGATCCAGGTTCCTATTAAGAGCTTGCAAACATCACAATGATCTCCAGAGCTGCCACAACTCCCAGTAATGGAGTAAAGGATAGTAAAGATGGAATATCCTTTTTAGAATGGGTCTAAAGTGATTACAATCTCATTAGCTGCACCCAGCCCTTTTCCTGGATCAAAAATTTCTCCTAACAGATGTTCAATAAAATTTTCAAGAGACTATTTTGATTCCCAGGTGGAAACAGTCATTTCAAATCATTTCAAAGTATCCACTCAATTACACAAAAACCCATGCTAATTATAAAGATTTTTTTCGAACTAACTCGATTATGTGAGGCTTTTCCTTTTTTGGGAGGCTTACCCCTTTCTAAACAGAAACAGAAGGAGTGGAAACTTGTAGAGAGAAGACAGAAAAACTCTGCTAATCATGACACCTTTAGTTAAGTTTTCCGGGGGCCACTGAGATCATAAAACTATATTTTAAGTTATCATAAAAAGTATTCAAATATATCTGAAGGTAAAAGAGCAATAAAAACTTTGAGATGCTTCTAATGTGATTGATTTGGTTTATCCTTTAAAAGTTAATGTTATCTAATTTGTCCAGACTAGACAGATATTGGTAGAGTAATAAGAACAATTCCAGTATGAATTTATATTTAACATTTTCACTTTTCTTTACAAACTTACATCCAACATTTACACTTTTTATAGACTTACATTCAATATTTACATTTTTATAAACTTACATTCAACATATATATATATATATTTTTTTTTTTGGTTTTTCGAGACAGGGTTTCTCTGTGTAGCTTTGTGCCTTTCCTGGAACTCACTCGGTAGCCCAGGTTGGCCTCGAACTCACAGAGATCCGCCTGCCTCTGCCTCCCGAGTGCTGGGATTAAAGGCGTGCGCCACCACCGCCCAGCACTTATTTATATTTTTACAAACTTATATTCAAAAGGAAACTCTACAGAACTATTTTAAAGACTTTATATTCAAAAGGAAATTCTATAGAACTATTTTATGAACCTGAACAGACATCTAGAAAGAATCTCAACAAAATTAACTTATATTCAAAAGCAAACTCTATCAGCAAATAACTAGAAGTTTCTTAACTGAACTATTAACAAGACAGAAAATACACAAATTATTTCTAAAGTTCCGAGTTTATAGTCAGCTTTGATATCATTCTGAAAGTTTCCTTGAGAGTTTGAAGTCAGAGCCTAATTCATCTAAGCTTGACTGAGGGTAAAATTCCTTCTTCTTACTTTCTTAAAGCTGCTTTTTAAGATTACCATGAGCTGTTTTAATGATGTCAATATTTCCCTCTCACAGTTTTAGCATAATTCAATCCCATAAGTTGATTATTTTTCTCACACTTAAAGCAATTTCTCAGTGTAAGGACTGTTTTCCCTTGTTTTCCAAAATATTCCAATGTAACTTTTTGACAAATAGCATTAGTATTTTAATTATCTCATGAGAGGCAATCTGTTCACCTGTTCCTAGCTCTCAGGAGGTAAGGCTAAGCTTTCTAACATTACTTGGAAAAGAAACAGCATTTTGAGCTAAAAAAAACAGTTTTTGGGTAGTGTGGTACCAGTATCTCTGTTACAGACTTCATTTTTCAAATTGCCTTTCTCTATATCATCACACTGTTATGAATGAACTACATTCCCCATACTGCCTTTCAGGTCCGGGAGAAAACTTCCAGTGTCATGGTCTGTATTTATGCTTTTGCTTTTACCATGAGAAATTTTTTTTCTTCCCTAATCTTGCATTAGGACGCTTGCATTACTGTCTGACAGGTGTACCTATCTAATTAGATTTTTCACCTGACGCTGTTTCCAGAGCAGATCACNTCTGTCTGTGTGCACTCAGAAAGATATTTGTCTCCCAGCTTACATGGTCAGTGAAAGAAAATGAAAGTACTTGGAATTAAAGTTTTTGCAGAAAGATCTTTTCCTCTGATAGAAAAGAGAGCTTTTTTGGGGAGATTTTTTTCTCAGCTGTGGATGCTGCATAGCCCCACCTACTGACTCAGGGCTGGCAGTTGGGTGGGCGACTGTTGCCATTCCCACCGGCCTTGTTTGTATGATCAAATTTACCCTGCTTTTTTATGCTAGCAATTTTCCCCCNGTACTGCACCACCTCTGGCTCGGCTCCACACTCGAGGAAGCTGCTTGACAATTGCAGGAACGCTAGTATCCCCGGAATGTACTCAAACTCAGAGGTGCTTGCTCCCTGGCCCTTTACTAATTGCTTCTTGATTGCTGGTTAGAAATGGAGTAACACTAACAGTAAAAAATAGTAATGCTTCAGGGGATTTTTTTTCTATACTAGGGCAGTTATGAGTGATTTTCCCATTCTGATAGGTATTTCTTCCAGATGAATTTAATTTTTTGCCCTTACAGAAAGAGAAAAAAAATCTGAGAAAGAAAGGTCTAAAAAGTATTTAGTTTTTTAAAGAGAGATTACTAAGTCTTTCCCAAAACTTCTGTTCTTTAAACGTTGACTTCACGGTCAAATGGAAACTAATTTTGATTGTACTGTGTTGTAATGGAGTTTTCTGGCAGAGGGTTTTGTTTCATCTGCATCTGCCTCAGAGAAAATTCCTCCCTGTGTCTCAGGGCTTGATTCTAAGCTATCTACAGGCCAAAAGCTTCCACAGGAATATTTTTCTGCCCATTTTTTTCATCTTTGATAGATTTTTCTCTGATTCTTCCCTAGGAGTTTACATACATAGTCTCATAGTTGAAAATCAAGGACATAGTTCCTCTGTCTTGTTGCTTATCTTATCCTACATTTTTTCTTAAACTATATTCCTAACTCAATATTTCTATATTCTACCTTACTCTAAATTTTTTCTTTAATTTTTATAGATGGAAATTAAGAGAGAGAGGAAAAAGGAAGAAACTTAGATAGATAGAGATACATGCTGCAGCTTCACTTATCAAGTTCAGCATTCCACCATCTAACTTTCACTCTGGAAAATAGAATACCTCCACCTTTCCAATATAATCGAACATGCCTAAACTACGCGTAGGGCCTTCTCCCCACTTTCACCAAGTGCATGGTCCCTGTTCCTGGCACCATCTGTGGGGGACCCACTCCCACTTTCTCCCCTCAGGGTGCTCTTGAGGAAGGAGAAGTAAGAAGTATTTAAGTAGAAGGATAGAGGGGAAAGAGAGAGATAGAAACACAAGATAGCTCAGGAGGGCCTGGATCCTTATCCACCAGCCACTTCTTTGTCTTCTGAAGGGCTATTTATAGGAATGCCAAGGGCTGGAGCAAAGACTTCTTCCTAGCTCAGCCAAGTGTAGACCCTTCTAATCACCTAGAAACCATGCACACGATTAAACAATCCTCTAATGCAGTTCTGCTGGGTAAAACAAGCTCAGATCTCAGTAGGAAACCTTTATGGGCCTCCACACTCTATATACAAAGTGACTTGGAGGTCTTAGTGCCTCTCATCTCTAGTTTAATCATAGTTTTTACTTCCTTCAAAGTGAAATTGATTTAATATATTTACTGAAAACAGCAAAGAACATCGAGATGGTAAAGTAACTAATCCACATTGAGGATGCTCTGTCTTGTCTCCCATAATCAATCTTTTTAGTGATTGCTCTGCCACCTGTGTCCTAGGCCTTCCCAGTACAGTCAGAATGAATGCCTTACAGAGACCTTACACAGATTCTAGTNTGTTAGATGCAGCAAGTGCCNTCCATTGGGACACACTGTGCCTGGGAAGACAGTCTCCTGAAGGAGGAAAGTTTTTCCAGGTGGGGAAATGGAGAGGTAAATGTTAAGGGGAGGATTTGTGCAGGAGGTAAAGCATCAAATGGTTTGTNTGGGGATGAAGTCAGCCTAGGGTTATGGGAAGGTGGAAGAAGTCCTTTCCTTTCACACAACAGAGATTTCAGATAAGGTCCTGTGCATTCAGGGGTTACAGCCATAGACTAGAAAGATACACAGGAAGTTCAAACAGTGGGTGTCCTGGGACATTACCTTCTGCATGATGACCTTAATGATAGGGACTTTGGAAACAGAGAGGAGCTGCTATAAGGGTAATCAATAAGGATATAGATGTGGGACACACCCTCATTCAAAACAAAACAATGTCTCTTCTACATAGATAGCAGACTAGAGACAAATGGAATTGAAGGAAAAACAAAGTCTTCAATTACCTTTCAAGTATTTGAGATCACTTAGAGATTTGCTAAGTCATCAAAGAAGTGTGTTTGAGGTTTCTGATCTTTNCTTTATGTATAGTATGAGCAGAGTAAATTTCTTCATCAAACTAAAAATAAGTTGTTTGTAGAGAGCTTACTTATATATTGGGTTCTTTTCAAATCCATTTTTTATGTGCNTAATACGGATGATCGAGCCTAGGGCCTCCCACACATTATGACAACATTCTACCACTCTATCCCCAGGCTCTTTATTTACTTTTTATTTTGAGGAAGTTAATGGTAAAATGTCCAGGCTGGTCTTGAACTCACTCTGTAGCCCAGGCCAACTTTGATCTTGTAGCCTTCTTCTCTTATCCCTCCTGTGACTGGGGATGGCAGGTCTGTGGCACCAGGCCACACCTGTTCTTTCATCTTGTAAGCATCTTCATTAAAGGTCTCTCTGTCACAATAGGACTTCCCACTGAGTTTCTTTAAACCTAAGCTTTCTCCTAAACCACAGAGATGAATTTTTGTTTGGCTTTTTGACTCCTACAATCTAGACCTGAGACCCACTTGGAGGGTTAGGACTCTGACCCTCTCTCTGTTAACACTATTACCTGGTCTAAGGAAAGATGTGACAATAGAAGCAGACATCTTGGCCATGTTGAGCATTGCAGGGATTTTTAAATAGTAAGTTAAAAAACATGAGTCCATTTGACTCTGCATAGAGCAGACATGTGAGGAGCAGACATCAGCAGTGATGTGCAGGCTGACACTTGCTTTTGTATCCATTCCCAAGGGCTGGATAATTCTGAAAACAGCCCTTAATATTCTCCAGAAAGGAGGAAAACCTTCCATCAGGGTCACAATTGACCAGGGAAGCATCACATATATGTAAACAGTACCCCAACCTCCCAAGCACCCATCCCTGTATCCTTAAGGTGGTGTTTAAACAAGGAACTCTAGAATCCAAAAGCTGGAGAGGCTGTTGACTAAGAGCTGCTATTACTTTACTGATAGAAGCATTCTCATTCCTTTCTCTTAGGAAATGTTTTGTTGATTATATTCGTGAGTTATTTTGGAACAAAACTGCACAGGCCTATCATGATTGGTGTCGGATGTGCAGTTATGGGCCTAGGGTGTTTCATAATATCGCTACCTCATTTCCTGATGGACCGGTGAGTATTACATTCCTTGATAATAAAGGTTCAACTTGATAAAGGTTCAACTTTTCCCTACAGGAAATGAAGTTCAGAATTTCCTCTCTGGGAGGAGCAGTGATTCCCCAAAGTACAGAATGCTAATATGGAAATTAGAAGATATGGTCTCCATTCTGCTGGTATGATCTGTGAATCTTGTAGCCTTGGGTCCATTTCAGGTCCCATCCTGTTCCTTTTGCAGTGGGAATTTGAGACAATGAATTCATGAAGTTGAGACACCTGAACAGATTCTTTGAATCTGTCAAATCTTGTGCTGAATCATTCATCAGGGCTATTAGACACTGTAGTTACAAGGGGTCTACAGTGTGACATAATCATGGGTCACCAAGAGATAGATTAATGCCAAGACTGATTTTTATTTTCATGTTTAGCAAAAATGTTTTACACAGAAAATTACAAAAATGAAATTATGTTGAGTTATCTCTTACTCCCCTTTCCTGATTTCTGGGGAAAGTTTTCAGTTCTTTCTTCTTTTTGTCTGTGAGTCTTCTTTGTTTTTAATACCTTAACCTTAAATAATATACAAAATAGTGCTTTCTACCATAGAATCATGGTATTCTTTGTTATGGAACTCAATTTTTATCTAGATTTAATTTAATTTAATCTAAGATTTAATGCTTAGCTCATTTTCCTTCATTTGATTGACTCTCTCTGAGTCTCTCACTATCTCTCACAAGCCCCTCACTGGCTGGCAGGGTGAATATCCCTCAATACAGGTCAGGGGCTTCAGTGTTGTCCTGGGCATGCCTCTTGCTGTTTTTTGCTATTCTCCACCTGCCTCAGAACTGAAAACCTCTAGGCTAGCTCAGTGCCATTTCCTTGTAATACTCCATCATCCTTTTCCTTATGAATTTGTTTGACTTCTTTCCCTCATCTTCCTCTTCCTCCTGTCTCCCCTCTACTCTTTTTCATTATTTATTTCTTTTATCTTTCCTTATGTTTTTAAGATATTTTATCAATTTGGTATGTGTCAGTGTTTTACCCGCATGCATATATGCACACTATGCGTGCATCTGGTGGACACAGGTATCAGAAGGGTGTCATTTCCCCAGGAACTGGAATTAGAGATGGTTGTCAGCTATCATATAGGTGCCAGGAAAATGAACCCATGTCCTCTTCAAGAGTAACAAGTGCTCTTAACCACTGAGCTATCTCTCCAGAACCCCTTTGCTTTTCTTTTTTGAGACAGGGTCTTGCTAAATAGCCCAGGCTTGCATGAAATGTACTATGTAGCTCAGGCTGGCCTCAAAGTCTTGGTGATCCTCCTGCTTCAGCCTTCCAAGTGTTGGTGCTACAAGAATGAGCCACCACAACTACCTTGCTTCAGCTCTTTCTCTTTCTTAATTGCTCACTGGAAGAGCATCCTACTCTCTCTCTCTTTGCTCTCCCTCACTTCCTTCTGTAGAGAAAAACTTCCCTACAGTCTTTGGAGACATTGCCTCAAAGTTTGTGTGTTTTGGAATTAGAATTAGTATTCTAACTTCTGTGACTGGTTTCTCTTTTAGCTCCACAGTCTGACACTGATGACGATTGGTTTAAGTCCTTTGCCACCTCCATCAGGTGCCTTCAGTNAGGACATTCTGTAAAGATTTTGTACTTTTTTCCTCCTTTCTACTTGTTGCCATCTTTCTTCTCCCAGTCTTCTGCAGCCCCTATTTGAGCACTGGCATCCTAGATTTCATTCATATCTTGTCATCTTTTTAATTTCATGTTTTTGCATCTCTTAGGTACTTCCTGGGAGGTTTAACTTTGTCATCAGGCTCCTGAATGGGAATGTCACTTGTATTATTATATTTTTTAATTTTTATTGTCAAGGACTCCTCTCTACCTTGAATATCTCCTCTGAGGGGACATCTTGTTATTTTCTTAAGAACTGAGTGTCTTTTCTTGTGTGACTCTCTTGTTCGTCTCCTTTGTCTCTGGCTCCTTCAAGTGTAGCTTTTGTTTGTCTTGACTGCAGTAGTGTGTCCGTTGTAAATGGCCCTTGATTATTTGTTCATATTTAATTGAGAATTACAACAGAAAGCTAACTGGAAATTCTGTATATATTATNGACTTGGTTAATGGGAGTCTTCTGTCATTTGCAGTAGGATGAATCAACAGGTGACTGAGCTGGGCTGGGTGGTGACTGAGATGGTGAGGTGGACTGACTTATTTTGAGCTATCTCAGAATTATATGTAATTTGTGAGCCTAGGTAGGATTGCTTTGCACTTGCTAAAGAGGTAGAAACTGACTACCATCCAGAAAGGAATGGGAACATCATCTTTTAGTGTGTGCCATTTTAAAACATAATGATCCTCCTTTTTGTTCTCTGTGTCTTCATTGAACCAGTTTGGATCCTTTCCTACCTGTNAGTATTTCCATTTGGAGAGATGGAGGGTGAGTCCGAGGATCTAGCTATTCCTTATGTGCACTTTAACCCCCACTTTAGACTTTGCTCTGTGTGCCCAGCCAGGCCCTGTAGTAGTAGTGTTTTCATGCAACTTTCAATAGAGACCTGGAACATACCCTGTTGCTCCCGAAGCATAATGGTCATATTTCCTCTCTTTCTCACATCCACATCCCAATTTCAACATTTGATTGATCTTAAGTTGACCACACTTTCAATCTCTCACGTATGGTTTTTACTTTTAGATCTTTTGTTTTTATGTGTTCTGGTGGTGAAGTGTNTGTGCTTTCATGTGAAGCCAGGCAATGACTCTCAGAAGTCAATTCTTTCTACTTACCCTGTGAGACCTGGTGTGCAATCTAGGTTGTCAGGCTTGTACAAAGACATCTGTACCCTTGATGCATCTGGTATCTCACAAGCCTTTTATTTTTTGAAACAGAGTCTCATGTAGCTAAGGGTGGCTTCAAACTCACTCTGTAGTTAAGGATACTCATGAACTTGTGATCTTCTTGCCTGTGTCTCCTGAGTGTTGGTGTTATAGGCATGGACCACCATTTCTAGTTTTATTTAGTGCTCAGGATCAAACCCAGTATTGGTGCTTGCCTGGCACCAATGTAGCAATTGAACAGTATTCTCATATTTGACACCCCTTTCTGCCATTTTGTTGTCAACAGGTGAATA
>LZPO01017702.1:67518-79809 GCA_001675575.1 Neotoma lepida | reverse complement strand
TGTTCATAATGTCTTTTTTACTTTTTTGATGTCTGTTCTATCCCAATTTTCTTTCTCTGCTTTAGAAAATAAATTGGGATGACTTAGCTGCCAAAAAAGTGCCTGCACCATTTAAACCAGTGATCCGGGATGAGTTAGATGTGAGTAACTTTGCTGAAGAGTTCACAGAAATGGACCCTACCTATTCTCCTGCAGCCCTGCCCCAGAGCTCTGAGAGGCTCTTTCAGGTAATGTTCCAGTGTGCCAGATGTACTTNAGAAGAAAGTCAGTTTTCCCTAGTAAAGTGGTTTTGTTGTCATCTTAAAATCAGCATTCTGTAATCTCTTCAAAATTAAATGCAGACATATGTTGAGGTTCTACCCTGAAGCTTACAGTTTACTACATAGCAGATTTATTAGTTTTTTATTATTTATTACTTTTTATGTGTTTGTTTTTTGGAGTGTTTTTGCTGGGGGGGGTTGTTTTGTTTTGTTTTAATGGGATCTTTTATTTGTTCTTTTGAGGCAGAGTCTCACTATGTAGCCCTGGATGTTCTGCAGGTCACTATGTAGACTAGGCTAGTCTTGAACTTACAGGGATCCACCTGCTTCTGCTTCCCCATTGCTGCCATCAGAGGTGTACACCAAAAAACCCAGGCTGTGTTTGTTTTTTTGTTTGCTACTGTGCCGGAAACATGGGCGAGCGAGCTTTGAACCAGGCCTCAACCCCACACAATCAGCCTTGTGTTTGTTTTTTTATGAGTAAATACTCATTTTATACTTGAGAAGTCATTTTTGTTGAGGCTCATCTGGAAGTTACAATATTTTATCTTTTACTCTATTATAAAATATTCAGTGTTATCTGGACCTTTATCTTCAGTGAGTAATAAATCATGCATGTTCTCTAAATTTTAAAGTCTTAGAATGACAGTCTGTCATCTGGTCTAGCCTGCAGGAAGCGCTGGGTTTCATCTCTAGCTCTGCATAAAACTGGGTATAGTGGCACACACCTATAGTCCCAGCATTCCAGAGTTTCAAAAGCTCCAAGTCATCTTGGCTACACAGTAAATTGAAGGCCACCCTAGACTAAATGGAACCCTGTCTCAAATAAAGAAATAAACAATATTTTTAAAGACTGGGTTTGTAGGGGGCTTATTGTATAGANCAACAGGGAAAGGTGAGGANCGCTAGGGAGGGCAATAACTGATGTGAAGGAGCAAATGTGAGCACAGCACAGTGACAGCTGACGCTTGGTGTTAATTGTCAACTTGACAAAATCTGGACTCGACTGAGGAGTCTGAACAAGGGATTGTTTAGAGTAAGTTGGTGTCTGAGCATGCCCATGCGAGATTTTCTTTCTTTTTTTTAAATTTTTATTTATTTAATTTTTAATTTTTCAAGAGAGGGTTTCTCTGTGTAGACTTGTGCATCCTGGAACTCTGTAAACCAGGCTGGCCTCGAATTCATAGAGATCTGCCTGTCTCTGCCTCCCAAGTGCTGTATATTAAAGGTGTGCGCCACTACCACCTGGCAGAGAGATTTCTTAACTGGGTAAACTGAAGTGAGAAGACAGACCCTGAATTTGGGCAGACCAGGGGTGGGTCCTGTTCTGAACGAAAAAGGGAAAAGGATGCTGAGCACAAGCATGCATTGTTCTCTGCTTCTTGACTCTGAGTGCAATGTGGCCAGCTGTCTGTAGCTCTTGTCTCTGTGACTTCCCTGCAGTTATGGACTATAATCTGAAACCGTGAGCAAAAATAAGCCCCAAGTTGTTTTCGTGAGAGTATTGTTTAGAGATTTATTTTTAGGTGTGTGTGTGTGTATGTGTGTGTGTGTGTGTGTGCGCGCGCGCGTGCGTGCGTGCGTGCATGTGTGCGCATGTGTGTATGCATGTGGGTGCAAGTGCCCACAGAGGCCTTAGGAGGGATTGTTGGATCCCCTGGAGCTGAAGTTACAAGCTTTGAGCAGCCTGACATGGGTGCTGGGAACTGAACTTAGGTCCTCTGAAAAAGTAGTGTGTACTTTTAATTACTGAGCCATCTCTTCACCCCCATGAGTATGTATGTATGTATGTATATATGTATTTATTTATTTATTTTTGTCAAAGTATTTTATCACAGCAATATGTGTCTGAAAATTTTCTAATAAAACACATTGTTTTGTATCTTTAAAAAGTTTTATAAAGAATTTTTTCTTAGGAAATGTTCTTTATCAGGTATGATACTCTACCTATTGAACTGTATCATAGCTGTACTTCTCTGACCACTGTAAGTGCCTGTAGTATGGTTTAATCTGTAAGTGCCTATAGTATGGTTTAATCTGGCCATCCAGAGTGTACCTTTTGCTTATCCTATGCCACTGGAGTACATGGTCACCCATGTGTAGATGTTTGTTGGTAAACTAGTAAATGTCCTTGCACAGAGTAATCATATATCATTCATCATTGGCCATTCTCCCATTGGGCTTACTACTTTTCCAAAACTCAATTTTAAGTTTAGTTATTCTAAAAACACAGAATGCAAATCCAATAATTGCTAAAATAATGATAAATCTTAATGAAACTTGTTATTTTTCTAGTTTGAAACAGTGCTTGGGCCACTTTTTTTGATGTATTGACTGTATCTTTTTTGAGGTCAGTTGAGTTTATAAACCAATATTATCATCAGTGAAAAAAAATGAGAGGCTTGCATCAGATTTGGGGGTATACTAGAGAGGAACTACCTTTAGTTTTGAATTGATTTAGTTCTACCAGAAGATGGCATTATCTCCTTCTGCAAAGCATTTTTCTGTTGAGTTAATACTGTATTTTGAATGAAAGTAAAATTATCTTCATCTGACCATTTTATAAAAAAGAAATCATCACAATCTAGACCATACCTAACTGTGAAACTACAAATCTTTGTTCTTTATTGCCCCTTCTCTTTTTAGGGCTATTCTTTTGTTGCTCCTTCTATCCTCTTCAAGCGTAACGCGGCTGTCATAGATCCTCTTCAGTTCCATATGGGAATTGAACGTCCTGGAGTAACAAATGTTGCCAGGAGTGCAATGATGAAGGTATATAGGTGTGGTTGCCTCAGTCATGTATTTGTGATTTGTGTGAGTGTTTAAATCCTAATTGATGTTCTTAAGTCCAGTAAATTTAATAGATTGTCATTGAACTAAAGGGCGGTTTTAGAAAATGAGTAAGTGGAAATAGCAGTGCTTTCCCTAAAGGATGGTTAACATCAACTGGTAGGAGCTCCTTTTTACAGTGATAGAGGACAGTGTATCTTGAACAAATGTATACATGAATATAAAAATATATTAAATGAATTTTAATGATTAAATATATTACATTCAAATTTGTTAATAATTTCATGCTAATTTATAGCTTCACATATCCTTTGTGTATTACTACTAATCTTTTATTAAATTAAATGGTATTGATTTCTTATTAGGACTCACCATTCTATCAACACTATGACCTAGATCTGAAGGACAAACCTTTGGGAGAAGGAAGTTTTTCGATTTGTCGAAAGTGTGTACACAAAAAAAGTAACCAAGCATTTGCCGTCAAAATAATCAGCAAAAGGTATGGCCAGTCCTAGTGGTTCTTAGGTAGTATTTATACCACTCAGTGAGTTCTGTAAATTAAGGTTATGGAGAAGGAAATCAACTGTATATTGTAAGGCCTTTTACACACAGGCTTAACCATTTACCTTATTAGCTGGTCCCTGATACTTCTAGCATTAGGATTTTCTGATGAAGTAATCAATTGTGGATATAAATCATAATCTGTTAAGTTTTCATGGCAAAATTTTCTTGTGATGATATATTTAATCAGATTTAGAGATTAATTGAATATTTGAAATACTTTTCTCCAAAATTATTTAGCCTCCTGGTAGCTTTGAGAACAGAGAGCAAGCCAGCTAGCTGTTCTGGCAATGGATCATTACCTTCATGATTGCATAGTGTTACCAAATTGTCTGGCAAGAAGAGCATCGGTTTCTTTGTATGACTAGTTCTTTTCTGACTCGGAGGGAAAATTTTCTTTAAAAAAAAAGTTTGACTTTCCTGGTGAGTGGTATGATTCATTACTTTTGTGGAAATCTCATTTTGATACTTTGACAAAAGTAGTCTGTATGCACTGTAAATAAAAATAATTAGGGATGGAGTACTGGTATAAAAATCTACTGGAAAGAGACATGTATATGTTAACTTTGGTTTTGCAGGATGGAAGCCAATACTCAAAAAGAAATAACAGCTCTGAAACTCTGTGAAGGACACCCCAATATCGTGAAGCTACATGAAGTTTTTCATGATCAGGTATTTCACAGGCTCCATCAATCCATGCACGTGTACTAGTTCATGTACAGGGTTCAATTTCTCACCAGTTTTATTGCTGCTGTTGAGTGAGAATCAGGGACATGTAATATGGTCCAGTCACTAGGAAAGGTAGAGAAACTAGCACACACTGCCTCTCCTCTGCCTCAGTTCATCTTTCATTTCCTCTTTCCTCTCTCCATTGTTGCTGTATTGACATGGTGGATGCTAGAGGGGCAAGAGCTCCCTGTGCCACTGTCACAGTTGCANTGTGCTTATTGTGAGTGNAGCTCGACCCACCATTCCTTAATCAGTGCATATTCAACACTTGGTGATTTTAAGCCTTCAGCATTCTTCTCATGTCTACCATCAAAGAGACTCTTAAGCCCAAGTGTTGCAAGCTAAAGGACAAATGGGAAGCAGAAGGACAATGATGCTCCCTTGCATTTTGTTCCGGGTGGCAACATCTGCTCAGCCTTCTGGACAGGTCCTTCTGTGTTCTCTTCTACCTTTAGTTCTGCTTTCCAATGAAAGTCTCACATGGACATGGAGTATTGTCACCTCCCATGCCTGAAATTGCTCCATTTCAGTATTCTTTGCTCTGACCCTGGACAGATGTCACAGCCTTCTCAGGACTGCAATAAGGCACAAATGATAAAACTAGTACTCAATATGTTTTGCTCTAATTTTAACAACAACAAAGGATCTGAGATTCCTAAAGGTCGTAAGACTTGTACCAGGATCACAATCAGTGAAAGTCGAGTAGAGAGAACCTGTTCCAGGCACTTAGCATTGTGTTGCTATGACATTCTTGACTAGAATAGCTGGGACTTGGTTCTGANCGCTAGGGAGGGCAATAACTGATGTGAAGGAGCAAATGTGAGCACAGCACAGTGACAGCTGACGCTTGGTGTTAATTGTCAACTTGACAAAATCTGGACTCGACTGAGGAGTCTGAACAAGGGATTGTTTAGAGTAAGTTGGTGTCTGAGCATGCCCATGCGAGATTTTCTTTCTTTTTTTTAAATTTTTATTTATTTAATTTTTAATTTTTCAAGAGAGGGTTTCTCTGTGTAGACTTGTGCATCCTGGAACTCTGTAAACCAGGCTGGCCTCGAATTCATAGAGATCTGCCTGTCTCTGCCTCCCAAGTGCTGTATATTAAAGGTGTGCGCCACTACCACCTGGCAGAGAGATTTCTTAACTGGGTAAACTGAAGTGAGAAGACAGACCCTGAATTTGGGCAGACCAGGGGTGGGTCCTGTTCTGAACGAAAAAGGGAAAAGGATGCTGAGCACAAGCATGCATTGTTCTCTGCTTCTTGACTCTGAGTGCAATGTGGCCAGCTGTCTGTAGCTCTTGTCTCTGTGACTTCCCTGCAGTTATGGACTATAATCTGAAACCGTGAGCAAAAATAAGCCCCAAGTTGTTTTCGTGAGAGTATTGTTTAGAGATTTATTTTTAGGTGTGTGTGTGTGTATGTGTGTGTGTGTGTGTGTGCGCGCGCGCGTGCGTGCGTGCGTGCATGTGTGCGCATGTGTGTATGCATGTGGGTGCAAGTGCCCACAGAGGCCTTAGGAGGGATTGTTGGATCCCCTGGAGCTGAAGTTACAAGCTTTGAGCAGCCTGACATGGGTGCTGGGAACTGAACTTAGGTCCTCTGAAAAAGTAGTGTGTACTTTTAATTACTGAGCCATCTCTTCACCCCCATGAGTATGTATGTATGTATGTATATATGTATTTATTTATTTATTTTTGTCAAAGTATTTTATCACAGCAATATGTGTCTGAAAATTTTCTAATAAAACACATTGTTTTGTATCTTTAAAAAGTTTTATAAAGAATTTTTTCTTAGGAAATGTTCTTTATCAGGTATGATACTCTACCTATTGAACTGTATCATAGCTGTACTTCTCTGACCACTGTAAGTGCCTGTAGTATGGTTTAATCTGTAAGTGCCTATAGTATGGTTTAATCTGGCCATCCAGAGTGTACCTTTTGCTTATCCTATGCCACTGGAGTACATGGTCACCCATGTGTAGATGTTTGTTGGTAAACTAGTAAATGTCCTTGCACAGAGTAATCATATATCATTCATCATTGGCCATTCTCCCATTGGGCTTACTACTTTTCCAAAACTCAATTTTAAGTTTAGTTATTCTAAAAACACAGAATGCAAATCCAATAATTGCTAAAATAATGATAAATCTTAATGAAACTTGTTATTTTTCTAGTTTGAAACAGTGCTTGGGCCACTTTTTTTGATGTATTGACTGTATCTTTTTTGAGGTCAGTTGAGTTTATAAACCAATATTATCATCAGTGAAAAAAAATGAGAGGCTTGCATCAGATTTGGGGGTATACTAGAGAGGAACTACCTTTAGTTTTGAATTGATTTAGTTCTACCAGAAGATGGCATTATCTCCTTCTGCAAAGCATTTTTCTGTTGAGTTAATACTGTATTTTGAATGAAAGTAAAATTATCTTCATCTGACCATTTTATAAAAAAGAAATCATCACAATCTAGACCATACCTAACTGTGAAACTACAAATCTTTGTTCTTTATTGCCCCTTCTCTTTTTAGGGCTATTCTTTTGTTGCTCCTTCTATCCTCTTCAAGCGTAACGCGGCTGTCATAGATCCTCTTCAGTTCCATATGGGAATTGAACGTCCTGGAGTAACAAATGTTGCCAGGAGTGCAATGATGAAGGTATATAGGTGTGGTTGCCTCAGTCATGTATTTGTGATTTGTGTGAGTGTTTAAATCCTAATTGATGTTCTTAAGTCCAGTAAATTTAATAGATTGTCATTGAACTAAAGGGCGGTTTTAGAAAATGAGTAAGTGGAAATAGCAGTGCTTTCCCTAAAGGATGGTTAACATCAACTGGTAGGAGCTCCTTTTTACAGTGATAGAGGACAGTGTATCTTGAACAAATGTATACATGAATATAAAAATATATTAAATGAATTTTAATGATTAAATATATTACATTCAAATTTGTTAATAATTTCATGCTAATTTATAGCTTCACATATCCTTTGTGTATTACTACTAATCTTTTATTAAATTAAATGGTATTGATTTCTTATTAGGACTCACCATTCTATCAACACTATGACCTAGATCTGAAGGACAAACCTTTGGGAGAAGGAAGTTTTTCGATTTGTCGAAAGTGTGTACACAAAAAAAGTAACCAAGCATTTGCCGTCAAAATAATCAGCAAAAGGTATGGCCAGTCCTAGTGGTTCTTAGGTAGTATTTATACCACTCAGTGAGTTCTGTAAATTAAGGTTATGGAGAAGGAAATCAACTGTATATTGTAAGGCCTTTTACACACAGGCTTAACCATTTACCTTATTAGCTGGTCCCTGATACTTCTAGCATTAGGATTTTCTGATGAAGTAATCAATTGTGGATATAAATCATAATCTGTTAAGTTTTCATGGCAAAATTTTCTTGTGATGATATATTTAATCAGATTTAGAGATTAATTGAATATTTGAAATACTTTTCTCCAAAATTATTTAGCCTCCTGGTAGCTTTGAGAACAGAGAGCAAGCCAGCTAGCTGTTCTGGCAATGGATCATTACCTTCATGATTGCATAGTGTTACCAAATTGTCTGGCAAGAAGAGCATCGGTTTCTTTGTATGACTAGTTCTTTTCTGACTCGGAGGGAAAATTTTCTTTAAAAAAAAAGTTTGACTTTCCTGGTGAGTGGTATGATTCATTACTTTTGTGGAAATCTCATTTTGATACTTTGACAAAAGTAGTCTGTATGCACTGTAAATAAAAATAATTAGGGATGGAGTACTGGTATAAAAATCTACTGGAAAGAGACATGTATATGTTAACTTTGGTTTTGCAGGATGGAAGCCAATACTCAAAAAGAAATAACAGCTCTGAAACTCTGTGAAGGACACCCCAATATCGTGAAGCTACATGAAGTTTTTCATGATCAGGTATTTCACAGGCTCCATCAATCCATGCACGTGTACTAGTTCATGTACAGGGTTCAATTTCTCACCAGTTTTATTGCTGCTGTTGAGTGAGAATCAGGGACATGTAATATGGTCCAGTCACTAGGAAAGGTAGAGAAACTAGCACACACTGCCTCTCCTCTGCCTCAGTTCATCTTTCATTTCCTCTTTCCTCTCTCCATTGTTGCTGTATTGACATGGTGGATGCTAGAGGGGCAAGAGCTCCCTGTGCCACTGTCACAGTTGCANTGTGCTTATTGTGAGTGNAGCTCGACCCACCATTCCTTAATCAGTGCATATTCAACACTTGGTGATTTTAAGCCTTCAGCATTCTTCTCATGTCTACCATCAAAGAGACTCTTAAGCCCAAGTGTTGCAAGCTAAAGGACAAATGGGAAGCAGAAGGACAATGATGCTCCCTTGCATTTTGTTCCGGGTGGCAACATCTGCTCAGCCTTCTGGACAGGTCCTTCTGTGTTCTCTTCTACCTTTAGTTCTGCTTTCCAATGAAAGTCTCACATGGACATGGAGTATTGTCACCTCCCATGCCTGAAATTGCTCCATTTCAGTATTCTTTGCTCTGACCCTGGACAGATGTCACAGCCTTCTCAGGACTGCAATAAGGCACAAATGATAAAACTAGTACTCAATATGTTTTGCTCTAATTTTAACAACAACAAAGGATCTGAGATTCCTAAAGGTCGTAAGACTTGTACCAGGATCACAATCAGTGAAAGTCGAGTAGAGAGAACCTGTTCCAGGCACTTAGCATTGTGTTGCTATGACATTCTTGACTAGAATAGCTGGGACTTGGTTCTGANTACTGCAGCTAAGAGTGACTCATCATGGTGATATCAGTGGCAGCAGGAATACATTGTAAATACAATTTTTGCTGCCAGTTATACAGTATGTGGTCCAGCCACTGTACTATAAACTCTCCATGCATCATCTTTGTCCTTGCCTTAACATCGTGAACTCAGAAAACAAAACTCAGGAGGTCAGTAACAGAGTTTCACAGTTTGTTGATGGTGAGGCTGATATCTGAGCCTCACCCTTTCAACTTCAGAACTCAACAAACTTTTAATTACTTTGCTCTGCTATCTTAGAGGATGCAAAAAAAAGTCTTTTTATGTGAAGTAATAAACATCTAAAATGGGTATCTTCTTTTCCCCCGTCTTGTTCTCGTGAGAAGGGATGCTTTTGAACTCTGAGAATGCTCTCCTTGCTGCTCCACAGTCTACTCAGGTTCTCATGGGAACAGTGAATCCCCTATCTATTCGAGACGCACAGTAAAAGATAGTGTTCTGTTGATGCATATACAGAGAAANTTAACCTGTCAATCAAGAAACTGATGGATGACCTCAAACACCCCAACCTATAGTTTTTCATCTGTGACCCTCACTGTATCTCAGCCCAAACATTGGCTCTTGGATCTTCTGACTAATGTCTTATCTCAAGAATTACATCCCTAGTTTTTAAATTTATGTTACAAGTTGATTATTGGTGATTTTTAAAAATTCAAGAGTCACTAGAGTAGAAATTTTGTTATAATACAGTGCTACATGTAGTAGTAATAAATACAATCATAATTCTGCTATGCACTTGTTGAAATTTGTGTTTAGTTTTTCCCATGATAATGAAACAGTTGATCCTCATATCTATACAGTCCTATTTTCAACTAGTGGTGATGTTGATTAAGGGTGGGCCTTCAGCCTCTGGCTATACAGTAATGCAGCTCATTTTGGGTGACATGATCTNTATTACATCCTCTATGTGTTCCTAATTGCTGTAACAGATTACCACAAACTTAATATGTTCACTATTTAAACAGTGAATGGCGATAACAAGTTCAAAATTAGTCTTATTGGTTTGCAGTCAAAGAGTAGATAGAGCTGGCTCCTTCTGGAGATTCTGAGGGACAACTTATGTACTTGACTCCTAGCTTCTGGAGGCCACTCATTTTCTTTGTCTTGTTGCCCTTCTATGCAGTACCCCAATCTCTTGCTTCTATAGATTAATCTCATACCTTAGATGCTGGTGAATAATTCAGGGTAAACATCCCATCTCAAGAATCTTAAATCATAGGGGCTGGAGAGATGGCCCAATGGCTAAGAGCACTGGCTGCTCTTCCAGAGGCCCTAGGTTTAATTTCCAGAACCCATGTAGTCCCATGGAATCCGGTGCCCTCTTCTGGTGTGCAAACACATATGCAGACAAAACACTCATAAACCTACCTACCTACCTACATACATACATGCAACCTATATACCTATATACATACATACATATATACATACATACTTAAAAAAAAGAATGTTAATCATGGACTGGGCTTGGTGGCACACAATCNTAGCACTCAGAAACAGAGACAGGCAGATCTCTTAAGATTCAAAGCCTGCCTGGGATACATAGTGAGACTCTGTCTCAAAAACAAAACAAACAACAGCAATAAAGAATCTTAATTACAACCACAAAGTTCCTTTTACCCTCCAAGATTAAAAAAAAAACAAAACAAAACAAAACACAGGTTTGGGGAGTAGGACATGGCTATCTGGATTTAAGATTCCACCTGGAGCTTTTCTTATTACCTACATTTTATAGTTAAGGAAAGGTCCTGGAGTTTATAAAGGTAACATTACATCCTGAAGATTGTTTTTGATAGCTCCTGTGCTATTTTCTTCATAGAGATAATGCAAAGCATAGTAAATATGTAACAAAGGATTGAATCAAGATAGTGCCAGTAGAGTCAAAAGCAATTGTTTTAAAAGAAACATACACAGTGAGTTATAGATATTTGCAGTGAATGTCTACAGGAATCCTGTAATTAACCATTGAGCCCTGAAATTACCAAACAAAGTAATCTTTCAATTAGATGAGTGTCAGCAGTTGCGTGTAACACTAGTTCGTAATCTCTGGATCATTTACCATAGATTATCAGGTTATTGTCAAGCTCAGTTCATAGTTTTAAAATGAAAATATAAAAACTCAAGAGAGAGGATTAGAACAGAGTTCAAATGAAAGGAAAAGAATTAAAGGAAAAGATTGTGAAGATTTTGCTGAAATACTTGACACTTTTTCAGTGCCAAAATAGAACTCTAAAAAGCTACATTATCCTTTAGCTCTTTGTTCTAAATACAGGGATTGTTGTTGGTTGTTTAAGCAAGGGATTGTTTAAATTTACTGATCAATAAATACTCTATACAGGAATAAATGTCTGCACCTTTCCAGTAAGGCCCCATATTATTCTTTTTCTTCTTTCTAGCTTCATACATTTCTCGTGATGGAGCTTCTGAATGGGGGAGAGCTGTTGGAGCGCATCAAGAAGAAGCAGCACTTCAGTGAGACCGAGGCCAGCTCCATCATGCGGAAGCTCGTCTCAGCTGTGAGCCACATGCATGATGTTGGAGTGGTCCACAGAGACCTGAAACCTGAGGTATGACAGTGTCATCTCCTACAGTTCCACCTGCTGTCATTGTCAGCTGTCCTCAGGTAGTTGTCAGGCTCTAGGAGGGCTCTTTCTCTAGTGCCAGTAAGTAAACACTGGAAGATGTTTCTTAGGCTGTTTTTTTTTTTCTCTTTTCTGTGTCAGTCTAAAATAAATTTGTCCTCTTTTTTTTCCTCTTGTCAGCTGATCATCTTGAGGTTATATTTGTAAGTGTGAGAGCCTTTTATGGGAAAAATACTTCATGCAACAGTTGTATACTAAAAATAGCAGTAGAAATTTTTGTAGCAAATAATAATAGCTCTTCTATATGTATTCCATCTTGGGGAGTTTGTTCATTTGATGTTGTATTTTTACATTTTTAAATCAAATTGATAGCTCCTAAACAGTAATGTACATAATTGTGTTCTACATAGTTACACGTGAAGAATTAATAAGTCTGTCCTCTCTATATGTGCTTCTGTATGCTCACGCACTGTGGTATTTATAGACCTGAAGAGCAGTGCAGAGCAACAGCTTTTTATGTTTCCTTCAGAAGGTTAATGAAGAAGGTTTTAACTCAGAATGATCCCTGTTTTTGGTATCAAAA